>VZSR01001863.1:2583583-2597631 GCA_013398615.1 Brachypodius melanocephalos
TTCTTAACTGGACAATTTATCCTTAAAAGGCCTTGTAGAGAGAGACATAGGAGCCATTTTTTAACCTTGTTAGCTAGAAGTGCTGTAGCACTCACAGTTTGTTAGACTGTAACATAGATAAGAATTAATAGACATCTCAGTCCAAACAAGAAATAGTGTCTCAAGCATTTAATCCCAACCCTGGAAGGAAAAAGAAGATAAAAAGCAACAACTGGGGGGCCATAAACTTTGCACCACAATTTTGTGTCACACCTTTTTTGGACTGAGTGCATTCTTTTTAATATACCAGGCAACATACTGTGCCTCAGGAAGATGTAAATATGTTTTTTTCATTTTACATGTTGAAAACCCTATTAAATTTGGAAGTGATATTCTGAATCTTCAAAATGCATTGACTAGTCAAATGTCAGTGAATATATCTGTAAATTTGCTTTCTCAAGTAACACATTTTAAAAAAAAATATACAGAGTATTATTTTTTTCCTCAATTTTATTTTATGACTTGTTCTAAATTAGTATATCCAGAAGCTACACTGGCAAATATTCAAATATTTGAATCTAAATGGACTATCTAAAGTGAAGGGTGATTTTTGTCTCTTTTCATTTTCTCCAATAGGTTATTTTATGTATTTCAGATTACATCTAATGGAAAAAATCTCTTCTTTTGGGTTGCTTTATTAACTTCTTTGCGCATAAACCAGAGATAGATTGTTCCAATGTATTCTTCACTCAGAACTGGCTCTGCAAGCACTCAGCATAAGGGTATGTGGGAATGTGAATGGGGTTTTCTGCATTTTTAAAAAAATAGTCTTGCAGGAGGGGAAAGACCTCTCTACTTCATTTAACTTTTTTTTTTGGCAAAAAAACAAAGGCATCTTCAGTCCTGAGACTGTTTATCAAGAAATGTCAGTTTTCTTGCCCTTTTTCTAAGCACTGCCAAGAATGTTTGACTGTTCTCTCCTCCATCCCCTTTTCATCCAGTCCACCCATGCAGTGCTCCATTCTCTCTTTTTTACTGATAACACATAGAGTAAAACTTGTTTCCTCAGTCTACTCTGATGTGCTGTTCTCTGAAAATACCAATGGAATTTATGTGTTCAGCTGAGCTGCACTGCATTGCCTTCCTCTGCAGAGTTTGCAAGCAGGATGTTTAGGATCTTCTTCCTCGCTGTGGTTCATCCTCCTCTCTGGTTCCAGCTGTTGTTTTCCAGAAGGCAGCTCTGTGACCCAAACACACTGAGCCCTCTGGAGCAGCCAGCAATGTCACTGCAGCTGAGATCCCAAAGGAAAAGCCATTTTAGGTTGTTCCCACAATCTAGACTTTTTCTTGACCGGTTCCTTTCTTCAGGGCTTGCCATTCCTGCTCTCCTTCCAGAGCCTTTTTCTTAAGATTGGGAACTGACCCGTTGACCCCAGTCCCTGCATCAAGTCCATTTTATCTCTGAGCTGTTTTGTGCTACTTCAACGATGCAAAATAATTTTCAGGGGTGCTCAGACAGAGAAAAGCTTGGGTAAGTGGAGAGTTTGGAAATTTTCTGACCTGGACTTGGAACTGTTTAGTTTACGTGTTTGCTGGCTTGTGAATCCAGATATCACCATTGCTCAACCTGGAGCTCGATGCAGAATTTAGATCTGGAAAGGATCCAGATTTGAGGGATATTCAGACCTAGGGTTTCAGACCAGGTCACGGCAGACACATCTTCCAGCAGCAAAGTTTGAAACTTTGTTTATACTCCAATCAATTTCCACAGTTTTGAACCATTCTCTGACAATAATAAAATTCCAGCAAAGGGACAAAATAGAGAAGAGCCATCATCAATTGTTCCTTTAGCCACCTTGGTGCCAGAGAGACACAAGAGTGCTTGGTATAGAAACCTGGCATTAGACAGCTGAAACTCACACCAACCCACCAAAACATGCATTGACCAATAACATGTTTCTGGCCAAATTCTGTGTGTTCAGCACTCTGGGCCTCGCTGGTGTTGAATGCTGGCCCCAGAGTGTCTGTTCATTGTTGTTTTGAAATTCAAAAGAGAGAGAAAGCTGATTGTGTCAGCATCTGCTTCAAGTCATAATTCTTCCTGCTGTTTCCTTTAGAAAATATTCAAGATGACAGGAATTCTTGTAAATTCTATTTCATCACACATCAAAGAATTGGCCATTATATTATACTCTTTTAAAAGATGCAACCATAGTTGCACAGTTTTCTCTATGATAAAAGCTTGGGGGAAAAACATTCCAAGTTCATTAAGATCCTTGGGAGTGAGTATCCTAAGTTCAAAATTTTCTACTTTTTTGTTGTTGTTGTTGTTATGCTAATGGTATTCTAAAACTAAAATTGTTACTGTCTGGAAATATATCTGGCGAATGAGACTTCTCACAGATAAGAGAAAAGTTTGAAATTCTAGATGTTTGTCACTCTTCCAGTTATAATCCACCATTTCTCTTTGAAGTTCTTATCTTTTTTGAGAGGCTCTGACCAATACCTCTAACCTGTCATCAAGCACATTTCCCATATGTATTTCAAATAAGGGCATATAACCTTTGCCCCATTTATAAATAAAAACCAGGCTCAGAACTGAAGTGATTTTACCAAAATCATACAGAAAAATGAGGCCAGGGCTCCTGTGCTGTACACCACAATGTATTGGGTCTTATTTTTCCCCCAAAGGTTAGATACCCTGTATCTAACAGGGTATTAAACATGTAAATATTTCACTCTGTTTTCACACTTAAAACAGATGAAATACATGGGAATGGTGGAAACAATGCAGTTTTTTACATGGGATTCAAGGGGTTATGAAACCAACAGCTGACCTTGAGGAGGGAGAGGAGGGAGAGACTGTTTAACATTCTTTTATTGCCTAGTAAAACGTCCAAGGCCTTGTGTACCTAAAGGAGCTGCCAGGGTAGCTACAACACAGACACATTTCCCCTTTACCTTCACCTCTGGTGACCCTGGGAGCGTGGCAGCAGACATAAAACCTCCTATTATGGTCTCCTCCCCGCCGTGGTCTGGCCCCACGAGAGCAGGCTCTGCTCAGCCCATGATAACCACGCAGTCTCAGCCTTCTAGGGTGAGGTTCCCTGGGTTTTGTCACAATCAGAAAGTGAGTTTCCAATAAATAGCAGAAGATGTCAGAGGATGTGACTGAGGTGCACTTGAACCAGGCAGGTCAGGTTCCTTAATAAATTAAGGCTCAGGAATCCCACTGGGATGGGTTTGGTGTCTCTCCAAAGGAGCAGTCAGAGCATTGGCTTGGTGCCAATGGAGACAGAAGTTTGGTAGCAGAGCATCAAGTCCATTTTATCTCTGAGCTGTTTCTGTTTATCTCTGTTTTATCACCAGACTGCTGATCTGTCATTTCCTAGATACGTTTTTCAATGTTTCTTAGTGGGACTTGAAAAGAGAACAATTCCCTTCAGCTGAGGAACTGTCCCTGTTAGCCATCAGTGTAGTACTTAATGTACTAAATAACTTTATGTCTGTAAATTAAAAAAAAAAAAAATTAGTCATTCCTTAGGGCATGGGGAAGCAACCACTATTCTCATTATTATGATGAACCTGTGACTCTAATTTTGTATGATTTCCAGCACTGCCAACTAGGACAGAGAAATGACAGCAGTTCTTGGTTGTATTTTCTATTCTCTATTTGCAGCATTGTATCTGGAAGAAGATATTTCTTGGGGTAAACATCCAATGAGGACAGGAAAAGAACATCAGAACAACTGTGATCTCAGTGAAAAAGTTATTAAACTTAGATTCAATGGCTTGTACTCAAAAATTCATTTGTCTTGCCCTTCTTGATTATGAAATCATGGTAGGTCTTGGACAAGGTGATCTTTTCAATGTCCTGAAGTGATTTCCCATGGACAAGGAGCAATTGTTAGAGGAGAAGAAACAAAGATAGGGGTTGGATAGGAAAGGGTTTATGTGCTTTTTTCTACTTACCAGAAATAGCTGTCATTAAAAGTAAGAATATAATTTTTTTTCTCTGTCTTCTTCACCTTGCCTTTCAACACATAGTGCTAAGAAATGCTAATTATGCAGTTACCCTTTTCTGCAGCCCTTTCTAATATAACTTCTCATTATTGTGAGTGGGAATAAGGAGTCACCCTTTCTAATGCAGTGGTGTAAATCTGTGCACGCTGCCGCCACAGGAAAATTCTTCAAATAAAAAAGAGAAGTAACAAGCAACAGTAAGATTTTCTTTTAGACTTTTTTCCCTGAGTAGAAGTCAATATTTGAGGTGTGCCAAGTGCTACTGCTGTGGTGATAGTTATTTGCTCAACACTGGGTGGAATATATGGGGAAAAAAAGTTAAATCTCTCATTGCAAAGAACTTGATTTCAGAACTCTTCTGGTAAGTTCTTGAAAAGTATGGAGTTTTTTACTTGGCAAACAGGTGATTTTTTGACTGAATTGGAGGGAGAATATACCTACAAATAAAGGTAGAAAAAGAAAATACACAGGCCTTAAAAGATGTTATTGGTTTATTTACAAGAGTGTGAGACAGGTTAATGGACCCAAGGTGGGTGAGACCTTGGGGAAAAGCAGCTCAGTGTGAGTTGCCAAAGCCTTTGAAGCCAGCGTTGACAATTTTTGCTGTTGTTTCTGTTGGAAAAATTACAGATCTCTAATTTTTTCCAGGGATGTTATTGATCTGAAGGAATGACTGAACCTGTAATTCTTGAGTTCTTGTTTAACTGGGTATGGAAGTAGGCAAGAGGAGAACTGCACTACAGGATTTATAGAGTGAATAACGGAGATTGACTGAAGGGTAGATCTGTCCTACTGGTAGGACCAGTAGGAACAACTAGAAGACTTACAACAAAGAACTTTCTGTGATAAAAAGCCCTCCCCAATATCTAACTGTGGTATTTTTAATGTTCTTGACATTTTTTAATCATCAAAAGCAGAGGAAAAAATAGTACTTGGTTTGAATAAACATCTTGATGTATTTAATCATTTCTCTCAATTTATTCCAGAGGAAGGGAATGTTGGGTTTGTCTTGATTTTTAATGACTTTTTTTAATGACTTTTTAAATTACAGGTGCTGTCAGAGAGCCATCCCTCTTTTCCATGGGAGAATCACTCAGTGAGCCTCTCAGAGGAGGGTGAGCCAACATTGAGTTGGCTCTCTAGTGCTGTAACAAGCCATGCTTCTTTAAAAAAATACAATATTTATGTAAAAGAGAGGAACTGGTTGAAAATGCTATCATGGAACTGATAGGAGGCTTGTCTCACAATAACTGCAGTTTCAGCTTTTACAAATTACTCCCTGTCCACCAATAGAATGAAATCACAAATCCTTTTAAGACAGCTGGACAATTAGGTTTGGTCATGTCCTCTTTGGTGTGGTTTCACTGAGGTATTTTAAAGGGACTGAGTAAATTATTGTCCCTTGTATCCAGTTAAGAGAACAGAATTTGGAAGTATGAGGGTAAAGATTCAGATCCCAAAGTTCCTGAAAATATAATGGGAATTATTTTTATTAACATCACTAAACTATGAAACAGCTCTAATTCAGGATCAAAAGGGGTCAGTCTGAGGCAGTCTGAAAACTGAATTTAGTCTTGATGCATGTGTTTCAGTAGTGAATTATTTTGCATTCTAGTCCTGTCCTGTTATATATTTTTGCATTGGAAAAAAATAATCAATTCAGAAAAGTGCCTCTCAGCAGTCTTACTGAAACATTCACCAGTCTTTGGGAGTTTCTGAAAACTTTCTGTGGCTTCTACTGGAGTTTGCCATTGGTACACATTCACTTCACGTAATTAGAAGCAGTTTATTCCCTTCCTGAAGCTTGATAAGCACAATAATTGCATGCTGGAAACACCACGCCTTTTTGTGCTTTTCTTGTGTTCAGAGTTCACAGTTCCTGGGTCGCAGGAGCCACTGGATCCAACCCATGAAGAACCATGTGGGAAAAGTGCAAGGCCTTTCTGGCTGGGTTGAAATGCATGCTGTGGCTGTAAATCAAACTCAGCTGACAGATTAAGGGACATCATCTGGAGCTGGAGCTGCTGGTCAGTGAGTGATGTGGCCAAGGACATGGATGTGATAATTATCATTCCCTTTGCTTATCACTGAATATAGAAAATTGATTAGACCCATGGTTAGTTGCCTCTCACCTACTGGCATCAGCTGTGAGGTCATGGCATGCCCTGTGCAACTATCTTAATAAATGATCTTGTTTTTATTCAGGTTGATGGGAGCCCACAAGAATGTTTGAGAATAAGAGCCATGCTGACCTGAAGTTCACACTAGAAAACTACAGAGAACACTAAATTGTGTATGAGCTCAGAAGAATGGTTGGATTAGCTCTCTTTTTAAAATAGTTGTGAGAAATAACTGTCTTAAGTGGTTATTGAGATATTTTCACCGAGCTTGTCACGGTAATCTAAATTAAAGTGTGGTGGGGATTGGGTTTTTTTGGAAACATTTTCTAAATGTTTCAATATAAAACCAAAACCAAACTGACTTCAAATCCCTAAATTTTGCACCAAGAATTTTTAGATCTTTCCTTGAAGAAGACAAAGGCATTGAAACACACCAGGATTTGGTGGAGAAAACTTTGGGTCAACACCTGGGAGAGGTATGGCAGAACATTGTGTCTATCATTTCATGGATGTTTTCAGTAGCTTACAGGTAAATTAAACACTGTGATCTTTTAATCTCCACCATTTTCCTGCTGACATCTGTTTGTGAAGATTGGAGTGGTGGTAGGTTCTATTGGAGAAAATTATCTGAATCCAGGGCAGTAACTGCTTCAGAACGATAACAACACTAACCTAGAGGCAAAGATCTGATGGTCTGCTTTATCATCATCTCTTCTTTGCTCCCTGCAGTAATAATTATTTTTTAAAAAAATCTGAGTTTAAGCTTCAGGTAACAGGTCATCACTCTATGAAAATGCCAGCGTCCTTCACAGAATTTTACTTACATTCTTGCCTAGGAAGTCTGAGGATATCACTCTTGCTTAGCTTTCTGTCTCTCTACAATAACTCTTTGTCATGCTATATTTTCTATTGAAAGCCTGAATGTTTTAACTCTATTGCAAAGAAATACTGTCCTTCACAGAAATTCCCTAAAGGAAGTTGCAGGCTTTTTGCATTTGTTATGGTTATTTCAAATATCAAAAAAAAAAGAGAGAAAAGAAGCTACAGGCAACTTACTGGTCTATTATGAGAGGTTTAATATTTGCAGAACTGTCTAAGGTTCTTTCGCTTTCTTCAGTTCACACAGACAAAGCATTCTTTTGTTCATGGATTTCTGTTAGATACATAGTAAAACTATGTGTATTTTATATTTTAGTAACACTCACTGCTTTAAAATCGAATTCTGTTCCAAAGAGGGGAAACAAACTCTGGATGCAAAAGTGAAATAATTTGGGTTGAAGTAAATGTAAACTTCTCTCCCAGATTTGAGCTGAGCTGAATGTTTACATGAATGTGGTTTAGATTGTATCTGTCCCCAGGAGATACAAGATTTTTGGATACTAAGTGTGAGTGTCGTAGCATTGGCTTTGGTGAGAAACTGCAGAACAACAGAAAGCTCTGCACAGACAAACCCTAAGAACAAAGAGAAAATTATTTGGACTTTTTAAACTAGTTTAATTATTTTAAACTAGTTTAATTATTTTAAACTTTTTAAACTTTTCAGCACTGGTGTATGAAATCTTACAATTGCTTTACAGGAAAAAGGGAATTCAACCTTTATTTATGTCCCTTTGGGGTTATTTATTGGGTTTTTATTTGAATTTTTTTCATGTCAAAAGTTCCATCTGGGTCTCCTTGATATACCTTGTAGCAATGACAGCTTTGACCAGGCTAGAGGAAACAGAGTGGAGAGTTAAATCATGTGTACTGACAAAGGAGTTTGATAAAAACCCTTATTTTTTACATTACTGATACATTCTTAGTCACCAGAACTCTCTGGATTTTGAAATGAGGTTCTATAAATTCCAGATACCACATAAAATTTAAAAGGAAAGGATGTGTAGGTTTTTTCTGTGAGGTATAATTTGAAGTCTGCCTGTAAATAGGTTTGTTATTGTTGTTGTTGGGGGTTTTGGGGGTGTTTTTTGTTTGTTTGTTTGTTTTTTCTTTTTAAAAAATTATTATTATTCTGCATGTTAATATTTCATGATAGGCCATGGCTGCTCCTTGTGACACAGAATATTTCAGTCTGGTTTGGGACTGGTACTTGACACAGCCGTCTGCACTACAATGATGAGAGGTTCCCTTATTGGAAAAAAAGAATATATTTTCAACTCTTCATAGCAGCTGTGTTCAGTGTTAATAATTTATACCCAGAGGCATTTGCAAATACTCCATCCTTGTGATAGTGACCTCTGAGAAGTGATTCAGCCTCTTTGCCCATGGGTATCAGAGTCTATTGAAAACTACCATTTAAAAACAAAAAAACCCAACCAAACAAAGCTCCAAACAACCTCATTTAATGTGATAGAAGCAGCAAAAGACAAATGCTGCTTTGGGGAATCAAGCTAGAAGTGGAAGAGACCAGTCCAAAAAAGGCAGAAGGCCAAACTCCCCTCAAATTTTCAGATTTATTAAACACCCAGTAGAGTGGACTTACCTCATGGTTTCCTGCCAGTCTACTTCAGACTGGAAATGGAGAGGAATCCTGCAAGTGCATGAGAGAAATTGGCCATTGGGGTGTTTTCTGCCAGGGCTGTGGTCCAGGGGCTTCACCCATCCCGTGCAAACCCCAGTAGAGTCCTGTCCCGGGTATTTGGCACTGCTGCAGGCTGCATTGACACCCTACCTCATGGGCAATGGTGCTTGCAGAAACCAGGCTGAGCTGGCCTCACACAAACCATCACTAGCACCTCCTAGAAACCTCGCACAGCACTGGCCAAGCCGCTGCTTTGCATTTCCATAGCCTGAGGTAATTAGTGCCTGGCATCTGCAGAGGAAGTAAAATAACACCGGAGTTTCTGAGATGGCACTGTCTTCATTATAGGTTTAATTTTGCAAAGAGCATAAAGGCAGATACATCAAAATGCCAAGAAGCCTCTTTTAATTAAAGCCTCTTTTCCTTTTTCTTCTTAAGATTTGCATATGTATTGAGCCATTAAAGAAAAAAGATAAAAGGAACCAGAAACACTGTTTATACAGATCCTTTACCACTGCAGCTACTTTGCAGGGGACATTATTTCAACTAGGGCAAGTTATAGTGTGGCTTGACAGAACTCAGGGCTGCTTTGTAGTGCTCCAGAGGCAGACAGGGACTGGTGTTGGGAGGTTTCACCTCCCAGCATAGGTTCTGCACCCAGATTTCATGCAGTGCTCTGGCAGATGTGACATTCTTATGCCCCCACTCCTGTTCACCATGCTTTGGGTTACTTGGTTTGGGGGAAGAAGAATGGGTTACAGCTCCCTTCTTCAGTGGTCAAGCTTCCTCTGCTACAGCTTAATACACACACTCTGTTTGATTATTTCCCATTTATGTAATGTACCTTTCATAAAGGTACACATTATGTACCTCTTCTTCAGATTAACAGTGCATTATCCTTGGAACACAGGCATAGTTGGCAGCATTTAAAAAGCAGCCTCTGTCCAAATCACCAGCATAGATATCCCAGACCTCTTAGCCCAGGATCTCAGAAACTTGGGATCAAGATCTGTGTTATTGGCAGGACAGCTTTTGGTGGGTTTCACCATTAATAACTCTGTAACTTTTTCATCAGCCTTGAAATAGTTAGCAAGGCCATTTGGAGCTGTGCCTCACTGTAGATGCTGTTTGACTTCTCTGTTCCAGGACTAACAGCCAAATAAGTTCAAATAAAATGATCCACATTTTACAGTGCTTATTCCGGCAAAATTCACTGTTTGTTTTACTTAGATAAAGATTAAATAAAAAGCAAAACAGGCCTTTTGGAACTGGCCCCTTATATGCTGGAAGGAACACTGGAGACATCTAATGGAAGATCAATAAGTGTGAATTCAGTACACAAAACACTGTATTTTCTTTTTTTTATTATTTTTTCTCATATATTATCTACAAGCACAAGCTTTCATATTTTTAATGTAAAAATGCATACAGATCATTATATATATAAAAATCAACTAGCCTTGTAGCAAACTGCCAGATCCAACTATCCCCAGGTTGGGGACAACCTGTCTGGATGCAGGTGCAAACCCAGTGGCTGATCCTCACTTCCATCTGTGGTTGCACCAAACCCCCAGATACGAAGATTCTCAAAAGTTCTAGGGAAGTTTTGGGTCCTGATCCAGGTCTTGCAGCACGGGCATGACTAACTCTTCATCAATTGAAGATAAATATTTAAAAAAAGCTTCATAAGTGACAATCAACTTGTTGCAGGTAACAAGTATCCCTTTCACCTTTCCCCCTCATTTTTGTTTATCGTCCTTCCCATCCTCTCTCCACAGAAATGGCAGCAGGCAGAGGAGAGAAATTTAATGTCACATAGATACACTTAAACAGCAGCAGGAGAAACAGAATTTAATCTGCTGATTAATCTGCTGCAGAAAGACTGCTGAATGTGGGTTCATGCTGCACTCAGCCTTTTCAGTGCTTGGGCAATTTTGGGCTCAATTTGCACATTGTGGAAATATGACAGATTTATAACGTATCCAGTAATGTGTTGCAACATTGTGAGCAGCAGTAAATCAAGTTGCATTTATGTGATGCATATTAACAGATTATAATACACCATAGTAGAACTGGCTTTGAGGGGAAAAAAATTAATGAGCAATTAAGTAAAGAAGTTTGTGTTTGTTTTGGAAGAAAGGTGACAAAGTAGCAGCCTCCTTTTTGACCAAGCGTTTATCTTGTTTGGCAGTTTCCAAATTCAGTCTTTGCAAAGGAATGTTACCATTTTTATTATAAGTTCTTTATGTAACAAGGGATGTTTCCAGAGTGAAACGTTTTATTTTCACCAGGATTTAATAATTTGTCCACACAGAACATTTTTTTTTTTTCTGGAAATCTTTTGGAAAGTACAAGAGCCTTAACTTACCCTCTCCTTCCTTCCAACTCTTCTAGTATGAATATGATTCATTATTTTCTCTTGTTATTAATTTATAACCTTTTTGTATTTTAAATGCAGCTCCAACCTGAACCCCAAGAAAGGTTTTTCAGACAAAAGAACTCTTGAAGTTTTCTAAGAGGGATGAATCAATTGCTTAGCATACCAAAGTAAAGACTCGGCTATGTTGCCATGGGACTGCAGGTAAGGATTTTGTTTACTTCAGATACGTGCACCAGCACTGATTTGAAAGATAACAGAACCTTAGTGCTTCAACTTGCAAATGCTCACTCTGGCTCCTAATATAACTAAATTGCTTGAAAGTTCAGTCCCTAAAGCTAAAGGATTCTCGTTTGTGAATGGGCACTGGCTCGCTCTTTCACACTTGGATTGATTCTGCATTACTAATAGGACTAAAAATGGACAAAACTCGACTTTTTTTTTTTCCTTTTCTTTCTTTTCTATAAAAGTTAATGATGAGTAGTTTGGGAACAAGTGTGTCACAGAGGCCTGCTGCAAGAACCCCCTGCCCAGAAGCACACGCAGTTCCACTGCAGTGTGTCCAGCTGATGTACAGCAACACACGTGAGCACGAGGACCAAAATATAGACATTGATTCATTGATTCCAGGACAGTGAAATTAGTTTTTACCACCTAAAATACAGAAGCAGAGAAAACAAACAACAGCCCAAATAAAATATACATCTAAATGCGATGTTTTTTGCTGGTTGGGTAAGAGTGAAAGTTTTAAAAAAATTACTTTGGTAAAACTTTTTTATCCACTTTAAGTGGATACTTTTAATAGAAGTCCTAATTTGGAATTTTGCTCTGTTCACAGGGATATACAGATCTGCCTCTTCAGCCTGTTCCACCACCTGTAGGGCTGCCTATAACTCTACAAAGTGCTAGTCAGGTAGATTTACTCACTTTCCTACAGCTGTGGCAATTGGCATTCTATAGCCTTTTGGAGTTACTTCCTCAAAAATACCCAGATGAAGTACAGAGCAGTGGAGGATAAAGCTGTAAGTAAGTGCTACAAGGGGGCTGTTCCTCAAAAGAGAACACTGCTAGTTTGTCATCCCCACCCTTGGCTGTGGTTCCACATGTTGACAGTCTGAGCTGCTTAAAGGGATGCTACACCACTGGTGGGACACCAGCACAATCTGAATGGGAATCTCCCAGTCTTGGTTCTCGCATCTTTCAGCAGTTAGCAAACCAACTAGACAGGAGGCAAGACTTGGCAGCTGGCTTAAAATGGAATGATGAGGGAGAAGGAAAAAACTGGACATCTATTATCCCAGGCACCAAAATCTGATAAAATGCATTTCTCCTTCAATGTGCCAGATAAAATCCACAAAAAATCTGCACTGCTTTAAGCTCCAGAGTGCTCCAAGCAGCATCTGGAAGTTTGAATAGGTGAAAATTATGGTCTTTTGATATGGGAGAGGCCATTCAGATCTGATTTACATTTGGGCTTAGACTTTAAATATTTTTCTTCTCAAGGATTCAGTTCTTCAGTATAAAATAGGCTAAGAGGAACTGCTTGAATTGAAAAAAAGACCAAAACCAACCAACCAAAAAAAAATAGAAAAGAAAGCAGCTAAGAACTAATCATAGGTAAATCAATAGTAACACTGTTCTTTTTTTTTTTTTTAGTTTGGTTTCCCAACACATATACTGCCCAAGCACAGTACTATGCTTTGAGGGGGAAATGCTGAAATGCTGCTGGATTAGCTGATTATGTCTGGAGAATTCTGCAATTTCAGGGGAGCTGGAAGAGCAGCTGAACTTCAGCTCTCTTGAAATGTGTGTCTAGCTGGCTAAACACTCCAGCAAATAGACCTTTCCTGTATTTTTTGCATACCTTGCTAAGAACATCAACACTCATGGATTTGACAAAAATAACAAGGAAGGAGTGAAAGCACACAATGAGCCAACTTAGAGCTGGTGAAGGTGTCAGGTGAACTTTCTGATTCAACACAGCAGCCTCTACACATATTCAGTCCTAGAGAACACCAGTTGTGATGGTTATTGATAGACTGAGGGCTGAATCTTACTCTCCAATGTCTACTGAGCAGCTGTCTGGCTGGAAATGGTGTTTAGGCACTACTGACTTGCAGGGGATTGGAGCTAGCCACGTAGAAGCAGAAGATTCTTTCTTGGTTGCCAATCCCCACAGTTGTTTAGTCCTCTAGAGTTCATTTGGTGTTTGGTGGTGGTTTTTTTTTTCCCACATTAGTCAGAAGCAGTGTGGCTAAATACATTTCAAAACAGGAAAATAGTACGATTCCGTGTTACTCAAAAAAGTGGTGGCATTTGTCCTTTTGTTTTTTTTTTTTTTTCCCATCGCAAAGATTTGACAGTTTCTCACTGAACGCGCTCTGCTTGCCCCATCCCTACCCCAAGCTAATACTCTCTAAAACACTTCTCTGCCTCAGGGCAGCTCCTCTTTAGCTGCTGATTTTGGTGAGCATCTTATTAATGGCCTGCTTGACGTGGGTGGTGGAGCTTCTCCTCCGAGTCTTGCCCTGGACCATCTTGCGGCGCCGCACCTCTCTGCAGAGCTCGTAGAACGCCTCCATGATGTTGCCCTCTCCCGTGCAAGCAGAGCACTCGTAAAAAGCACACGCAAGTTCCGTGGCCAGCTTTTCACCTTCCTCTGTGCTGACTTGCCTGGAGTGATCCAAGTCTGCTTTGTTCCCCACCAGGATCAGGGTGACGTTTTTGGGCTTTTTAACTTCATCCAGCAAGTTCTTAAGCGGCAGCATTTCCTCAAAGCTGCCTCTGTCCGTGATGTCGTAAACCAGCACGAAGCCCTCGCCCCATCGCACGTGTCCTTCCTTCTGAATGGCATCCTCCTGTTGGAAGAGACAGAAGAATGCTTTAGGAATTGGATCTATGAAGAAGACAGCAGACCTTCAGAGGGGTGCTGGTCCTCCAAAGCCTACAAAGCTGTGTGGGTCTGATTTACTTCATACTTTGTACACATCACTGATGCCTTAAGTTTGAGTTTTCATGTTTTTCACACTCT
>VZSR01001863.1:2609404-2641561 GCA_013398615.1 Brachypodius melanocephalos
CTGGAGGTCTTTCAATAAATCCTTACTTTATTCTCTAGCTCTATCCAGTCTCTGTTCCAGGTCAGCCTTCCCAAGGAATCAACATTAAATGAGGTAAAGAGCAAAATACTGAAGCAAATTTATTTCAATGGCAGAATTCCCATGGATTTCTGTGTGGGCAGAAATGTGCCTCACACAGTAACTCAGCCTCTGTCTGGGTGCTGCTGCTTCTCCATTCTGCCATCTCAGGTAACAGTTTGTTCCAGCTCAAAATGACCAGAGAGAAGCTTTCTGCAGCAAACTTAAGAGGCTGACTGAGGCTTGGAATTTTAACTCTTGTGGTTTCCATTGCTCTAGCCATGCCATTCCACACCATCCATCCAGGACACAATGACCTACCTAACGTTGGGTCGTACTCCCAGATGAACCTCTTGGTCAGGAACCGCACCACGAGAGCTGCAGGGACAAAGAGATTTCGGGTGAGAAGGACAGGACATCAACTCAACAGATTACTTAAAGTTTTGCCTGGAAGGTTTTTTTCCATGTGGGTGGACAGGCAGCAGCTCCCCTGAACTGTGAGCAGGAGCCAGGGTTGTTTATTGGGGCATTCGAGAACTTTTCATTGTCTGTGGCCCACTTTCACACTTTTGGATGGGCAAAAGAACAAAATAATAAAAAAGGAACAAAAAGCCCACAAAAACCAACCAAACAACAACAAAAACAAAAAAAACCCAAACCAAACCTCCCCCCTAAAACCCATAGAAAAACCTCCAAAAACACACACAAAAAAACCAAACAACAAAAACCAATGAGGAAAAAAAACCCCAAAACAATAAAAAAAACCAAAACCCAAAAACAAATCCAAAAACTTTTTGCATTAAAGCCACTACTTCAGATGCTTTAGGTATCCAGTAACCAGTGGAAAAAGTGTTTGTGGTTTTGAAACCAGCTTTGACACTTCAAAATGGAGGCTGATCAAAATAATTTTATTCTTGAAATCTTGCCTTTGGATTGTAAGCCTTGTAAGGCAGAAATAATTGGCTAAATAGCTTCCCTCTCTATTTTGGCATGTCTTCCTTGTGACAGTTTAACTTCCACATTTTGCCTGCTTGAAGAAAACAGATTAAATATTTCAAACCAATGGTTTAAGCAGTTTGCAAAAATAGAAAAAGAGTTTAGATTTTGGAGCACTGGACAGGCAGTTCTTCGTTTGAGCTTATAGGCTAAGATCTTGCTACTTATGTTCCTGTATTTAATTTTTTCCATCCCTCCAAACCCTTTAAAAACAACTTACATAGACTTTGGTTATTCTGGAATTTAAAACTAAGCAGTGTTTTGAATTCGTAGTGATGTAAATGAATCATTTACCACTGCAAACCATCCAAAATCCTTTCTGCAAATGAAGCCACAGATAGCACTGCACCAGCTTTGAGTGCAGCAATTACAGCTACAGGAAAACTTTTCCTTGTCATCAGACCCATGTGATTGTTCCATTCTTCTTTTGGTTGCAGGTGGACAGTAAAACCCAGTTCTGCTGCTTTTCAAAACTGAAGCCAGGAGAATGCCCTCCATCCCAACAGCAGGATAAGGTAAGAGTCTGCAGAATAAATCTAATGAATTAAGATTTGCTTAATCAGATTATCAGAATATTAGTTTTAAGGAGATTAACTATGCCTCATACTTGGAGGGGTAATAAAAAGCTGATCCTAAGGAAATGAGATCACCACACAAGAAGCAATCTGAAGTTGGTGTTATTTTAAGTTTCTATGTTCCTTAGAAAATTCTACTTTGATTATTTTTTGCTTAGGCTTTGCTGAAATGCTGTCCTTGTTCCTCAGAGTAGATGTGGCAATTCTTAGTTAAAGTAACTTTACAAGTCACGGTTCTTAACCTGAATGTCATAACAAGATGATCTCTGCACAGCTGATTTCCCATCCATGGTGATGCTGCACCAGGACTTTTTTCTGCACCTTTTATCATAGCTGGAATGGTTCAAGCATCTTGTTGTTTTGAAAGTTTGGTCATGATTCTACTCTAATTGCTAGTAATAGATTCTCTCTTACAATCTTCTTTGTCAAGGGATTTAAAAATAGATTTTAAAAATTAAACAGATAAAAAATATTTAAAGCAGATTTAACAAAATCAAACAGATTTTAAAAAATTATTCTTTGATAGCCATGCTCTGAAGGAGAAGCAGTGATGCTTCACCTGTGTGGCAGAGCCTGAGCCTGTGCCTGGACCTGGAGAAGCTGATGAGAGAGAAAAGGCAGAAGAACCACCTGTTTATGATCACCTTGTTCTTGTAGATGGAAATTGCTGGAGAGGAGAACAGAAATGATAGAGGGGACTGGAAGTCAGTCAAGCATGACTATGACAGGTCACAGAGAGCAGCAGCTCTGAAGGAAAAGAGGGAGAAGAGCAGATTTTGGAGGTGCCCAGATAGAAGAGATTAGAAGGTGACAAGCCATAAGAAGCAGAAGTAGAACTGGACTGGAGGTGCTGAGATGAGCCTGGGAGGAGAAACCCAGAGTTATGTGCACAGGATGAAAAGGTGCAGGTGTGCAGTGCTGCAGAGGTGAAGAATTAGAGATCACAGGTGTAAGCCATGGTCAGAAGGAGGAAGCCAGGTTGCAATTATCTCCAGCACATGCAGATAAATAATTACACACTTAGGAGGGAGCTGAAGCAAGGAAAGGTAGGGTGGGAGGTGGCTGTCATGCACAGTCAGATGGCAATTAGTGTCTCTGCTGGCAGACCTCAGTGGTGAGCACAGAAAGCACAATCAGCCACTTGCTCAGCGCTGCTGCCAATAAAGTATTTTATTAAGTACTTTACTTTTCTTTGAGCCCAGTGAAGGGAAGAAAATACTCTTTTAGCACAAGCCCAGTGAGTGGGGAGCTCTCAGCTCCAGAACCACGTGCTCTGTGTCAGTTTTGGGGCACACACCTTGGGGCTGTGCAGGACTGCTGCTCCTTCAAGGCTGGCTCTGCTCAGCCTCCTGGCTTCTGACCCAGTCAATTCCTTCCAAATACTTCTGCTCTCTGTCATGGCAGTGGTCACAGCACATCCTACAAAGCTTTTCCCTTCCACACATTTTTATGAGGCTGAAGATTAGCAGCTAGCTGCATTTCACAGATGGGGAACATGAGAGGCTCTTGATCCAGAGGCTGTTCTGTTTATAAGCATTGCAGACTATGTTGGATGGGAACTGTCTTCACTTCTGCCTCATTAGGGGCGCTTAGCAGATGGGCCTCTGACATCCAGTGGAGTATTAAAACAATGAATGTGACTTTGCTGCCTGATTTGACTGAAAATAGGCCATGAGGGAAGAGCTGGGAAGGGCATCCAAGTGCTTGGGCTGTCAGTCTGGAGACCAACTTGCTGGCTCGTGCCTCCTGCCCCAGCAATGATCCCCTGGAGCAGGGGTGTTATATGTGGAGCCAGGCTGTTTATGTTGAGCTCACTCACTGCCAGATTACATCACTTTTCTGTAAAACAACTCTGCCAGCAGAAGAATCAGGAGTGAGGACATTAGCAATTCACTAGACTTAGAGCTGGAGCAGTCAGATTTCTGCTGCTGGCTTAAATGATGCTTTGGGCAAAGCAATAAAATCCCCCCAACGTCCTTAGTGAGTTGAGATGGGCATTACTTCTCTCTCACCTCAGCAAAGGTGTGTGCACTGTTTGACCACTCAGTTTTACTTAGGCATGTTTAAATCTAATGCTAATAATGAGCCAAAAGTAGCCCAAGAGACTAAAGAAAACCAATCCAAATGCTGGCTTTTGGTTCAAAATATAATTGAGACTGAGACTGTCCGAAACACATTATTTTCGGATTAAATTAAGTGATTAATTCCAATATTCGGATTAAAATGGCCGTTTCCAGTGCTCATCCTCAAAATTCGTTTTGAAGCAGCCAAGGTTCAGAGTGATGCAGCAGTTAACAGGAGTGAATTTCATGGCCCTCCACTGACACTAGACCAGGCTCTTCCCTGAGCACTTCCAGCTTGTGAAAGGCAAGAACTCACAGGCTTGGAAGGAGTCTCCAGCAAACTGCCTTGTGGATTCCTGCTGTGTTTTCAGGAGACATGACCGTCACCAGAGGGAATTGATGTCACGTCCCAGCAAAGGAAGAACAGACTCATGTCTCCTTCTGCCTCTCCTGACACCCTTGCTTCCAAGTCAGCTGTTTTGTACAGGGCATAAATTAGAGTAGAGCTTGGCACAGGGCTTTCATTCACTCATGTTTGAAACTTCTGCCTTAGGAGTTATTCTTGGAGAAGAATCATGACTATCTGTCAAATACATTTGCAGTGCAACTGCACTGAAGACAATGAAGTTATACTAGGATTTAACTTGGCATATAAAGCAAGATTATCAACCACAAAATGAATCAATTTCTTTCGAACTTGTGTGGCTGAGTCCCTTGCTCAGCTTTAAAAATCCCAATCCATATCTTCTGGAACCCTTTTTTTAATGTGTGTGTGATATTTTGCATCTTGCTTTAGATCTTTGTTTGGATTTAGTAACATATAAATGCTCCAACTAAATTTACAATCTGTCTGAATACACATCTTTGTGAATTTGGTACTGTTCCAGCTAATACATGCTGAGTTTTTTGGGGAAGAAAGGAAGCAGGGTTTTATTTGAAAAACAACCCCCTTCCCAAAAAGTTACAGAGCTCAAAGTTATTCTAAGAAAAATAACAGTTTTCCACAGTGAAATAATGCTATGATGACTCTTTTATGCCATGAGAATTTTCAGCTATAAAAATGGTCTGAAAGTAGTGCCGTTATTTAACTTATCAACAAGTCCATTCCTGGTGCCATGATGATGTGTCATCAGTAAACCACACTTGGCAGGAGACACCAGAGTGTTTAAAACCAAAGGTTTTAATGACCAAAAGGCACTTTCAGAAATTAAGTATTTCACTTTTTCTTAAAATACATATTTTTGTTAGGGAGTTCATCCCCCATTCACCTTCTCAGAGGCCCTTTATGTGTTGGAATTTCAGTTCCCCTGGGAGATGGGGGCAGTTCCAGCCTGTAGGATGGCAGTGCTGCTGGATTCTGGCAGGTGACGTTCTGCCTCCTTAAACAGCTCTGTGTCCAACTTTGGGAAATAATGGTTTGTTTTAAGGACAAAACCATGAGAATTTAATTAGAATTTAATTAGCTTCTGGAAGTGCAGGTCATCTGGGGGTGTCTGTGTAGGGGGGAAAGTGTGAATTTATAATGCAGAGCCCTTTCCAGTGCTCTCATTGCCCCTTGCTCTGCATCTGTGGGCCTGAGTTTGACTCAGCCCTGATGGGATCTCTGGCAATTCAGTGATGTGGGGATGTGAGATGTGGACAGGAGCAGGAGTTCTCTGCCTTTGCCTCCTCTCTTGGTTTGCTCTCTGTGGTCACCTCTGATGTTGGGACCTGATGCAGTAATCCAGACTTTCCCTACAGTAAATCTAACAGAGCAAAAAGCAAGATCGGTGAGAAAAGTAAGGGAGAACTCAATGGAGTATAAAAATGTTTTGTTTTACACTGCCTTGCTGTTTCAAACTCTGCATTTTTTAGGCATATTTAAGTCTTAAGCAGTGAGCTGTTCAGAGAAATTCCTGTTTATGATAATTTTTAACAGCACAGGGAGGTCCTCCACTGACTGCCAATATAAGTTAAAAAGTATGTATACTTTAATATATAAAGATCAATTAAATATAAATACCAAATGTATATATTCTTATATAAAGATCAAATATAAATACCAAATGTATATATTCTTTTATATACCACATAGCAATTTATATACAACAGTGTGTGTCTATATACAGGTGTATATATACTGTGCTACAGTAAACACAGACCAGGATTGAACAGCTGTGGGGTGAAATGTGTTGTTTTTGCCTTTCAGGAGGTTTCACTGTGTAATGCAAGCCTTTTTCTCCAGTGATCATGGTAAGGGCTTCACTCCTGTGGATTCAAATCTGAGCACCAAGAATGGTTCAAATATCTTTTTGTTCTGGTGGAATATAAAGGGGCTGGAATACCTGCCTTAAATATCTGCCTCAATTCCCACAGCAGGATTATGGTTGAAACCACCATTCCATGTTCAAGTACTCCAAAACCATTAATGAGCTTTCAAATGCACAATATTAAGTGCTGCATATTGGATTTATCTTTACAGTGATTAAGATTTTACACGCAGAATGTGAATGCAGCAAAGGCTGTTTCAGATAATAATTCAGTAGGTTGTTCAATTAGATGTCAATAACTGACCTTCTTTTCACAAGTTGTTTGCAATGGGATACCCATTTCATCCTAGTGTGGAAGAGAGAAAAACCACAGTCCTGCTCAGCTCTGGTTTTTAGCAGTCTCCATCAGGTTATTCATATTCCAGCCTGATTAAATGTCAGTGTATTTCGTGTCATTGTCACTTTCCAATTTCTGCTACAAGGTTTTGGAGAGCATTTCTTTTGTTAGCAGCAATTTCTGTCTATCTCAGATGTAATTTCATTTTGCTTCTGTGGGAAAGATGTGATTTTAGGAACTTCTGAGTGCAAAGAGGCTGGGGAAAGGTAACCTGTTTCAAGGAGGTTATCTGAAATTCTGGAAGTCTATGGCACAGTTATTTACATATTCATCTCAACTGTCTTAATAAGAGACTGGACTTTGTATGCTCCTCTGGACAATTCACCCTGAATTTTTTTATTGACTAGTAGTCATTCACCCCATCCTCACTGAACAGGATTTTTGTAGTAATGTTCTCCCCACTGCTTTCAGTGCTCAAGGCATTTTTTTTTTTTACAAAGGTTGCTGCAGATGGAACTCAAGCCGGAGGCTTAATTTACATTACATTATCCCATTCCATAAGATATAATTTCAATCTAAGGTTGTTTATTCCACAGGTCTCCTCTCATGTAAAAGATGAATTGTCAGGCTGGTGTGTCTAATGGTTTTGATCATTTTAGGGTAATATCCACACTTGTACCATTTCTCTCTCATGACTTCACTGTGTAACTGGTTCTGTCACCCCTTTTGTGAAGCCTAAACTTTGTGGTGTGCTATTACTAACACATATGGTTTTCCAGAGCACAGTGAGTGGTAACACCTCCAGATGTTTGTGTGTCTGAGACAGAGTATATTTGTGATGGTGTTGTAGGGAAAATCTCAGCAATGAAATCACACATAAATAATTTTTTGGCTTTTCTGGATAACTGACACATGGAGTTTCAGATCTCCATGCTCTTTTGAAAGACACTGGGCAGAGGAAAGTAGAACAAGATTCTCAATACAAAACTTTGACACTATCCCAACCCTCCATCTCAACATTAAAGTTTAAAAAGTTAGATTTATCTGAGAATAAAAAAAAAGGGGGGGGTGGAAAGCTTTTTTCTTTAAAAATCCAGCACTTCAATAAGACAATGGCAAGATGTTAAATTTTTCAGAGGCTGTAAATTTTTTGTGTTCTCTTTTCCTTACATTTCTTCCAGTGTTGAATTTAGAAAACATCCCACTCTCTTTTTATGGTCAAATTAGTCATCTTTAAGAAGGAAAAAGAAAGAAAGGAGATACAGGAAGGAATTCTATAATGCTTTCAGTGGCAGGATGATCTGGTTATTGTCAAAGCATTTTTGCATGAATGAATTTTTGTTGGTAAATGTATTTTGAAGAGAAAGGCTATTTTTTTTGCAAGCAAGCGAGGTTTTTTGATTTTCAAAGGAAATTACTCAACACCTCACCATTTGTCTTCAAAGAACTTGCAACTTAGGAATTGCATCTCTAAAACAAATAAACCCAGCTTTACCAGCCTCTGATTATTCTTTCACTCACTGCTGTTTTGTATCACACTGGAGAAATCTGGGGGATTAATTGGATCCTTTTATCCAGGTGTCACTGCTACAGGGGAAGGCAAAGGCTCACTTTCTTTGCTGTAGCCTGCACCAGGTCCTTGGCTTCAGCTGATTCCTGTGTGCCGAAAGGGCTCAAACTTGGTTTTACTCTGTCAGAGCCGAGCCTGAAACAAGGTGTAGGCAACGTGAATGACAGTTCTGAAGGAAAAAGCCATTCTGGATATTCTGGAGATGCCTTGAACTGCTCCTAGGATGGTGTGGAGATGCCAGTGCAAAGGGAGGAGCACACATGAGCACCAGAGAGAGTGGCCATTAACAGATGGCCAGTGCTGAAGTGGGGATTTTTGTTTTGTTGTGATTTTTCAGTATTGGTGGTCATATTGCTGTTATTATTTGGTTGGTTGGTGTTTGGGTGTTTTTTGTTTGGTTGGTTTTTTGTTTTGGTTTGTTTGTTTGTTTGTTTGAAGTTTTTGTGTTTTTCGGTGGTGGTTGTTGTTGTTGTTTTGGTGGTTTTTTTTTGTTTTTTGTTTTTGTTTCTTTTTTTTTTTTTTGTGAGAGATGGAGGTTTTTTGTTTTTTTGTTTTAGGCTGTCCTCCACCTTTTGGTCTGACCCCCTGCTCTCTTCCCTCTCCCATGCTCAGAAGCCAGGAGGTGAAAAGGAAGAACTAGAAGAAAGGGGAGAGAAGTGAAGTTCTCTTATTAGTCCACACATCCAGGGAGGGCTGTTGACCACTTTCCCAAGGAGTAGGAGAGGGGGCACGGTCTCATGCACGAAGGACACGAAGAAATTTCTCCAGCAACGTTTAAAGAGAGCTCTGTGTGCGCCCTTGGCCAGGGTGGGGACTGGTGAGCAGGGCCCAGGTGTCCTGTGAGAACATCCTGGCTGCCAGCAGCAACCTGGCCACAAATCCCAGCCCTGCCTGACGGGGAGGCTGCTCCTGAGGAACCCAAGGAACCAATCTGCCTGCTGTTGGGGTTAGCACTTGGTAGTTCTGAGGGCTGGTGTTTCAACATCTCCCCTTCTGCTGCCCTGGCCAGGAGCAAAAGGCGTTTTGTTGGATGTGGTACGTTCTGGGAATGGCAAAGCCATTCTGGAGAGGCACAGCTTCCTCTTTTCTGCTAGGCTTAGAGCAATTCAGAATGTTTAAAAATACAGTTTTATCAGGCTCTGGTGAGTCAGCTTGAACGGGAGGACAGTCTGAGTGAGTAAAGGCACTGGCATTAATGCTGGATCACTGCCTGTACTTGTGATCTTCAAAACAGGAGAAAGGGCAGAGTGCCTTTTTCAGAGTGCCTTGCTCTGCTACTGTTTCACCAGTTTGTATGGATTAGCACAAATAGTGACTAGAAATGGCATAAAGGGATGCAGGGCTCTATATTTCATGTTGGTAGACAGCACTGGGTGTGGTCGGGGTCACTGTCACTCTCTTCTCCTCAGCCTGACTAAAATAATTTTCTTGTCTTATTTTCAGTTATGCATACCACAGAAAATGAGACTACAGCTACAGCTTGCATCAAATTAAAAACAAGCTGTTGCCTGGATTTTTCTGTGATAAACCTCATTTTTCTCATGCACACCTTGTCTGTCTGGATTTGGCTCCATGGAAATCTCAGGCAACCTGGAAAAGATTTGCATTGTGATTAGAAAAAAGGTTGCATTGTGATACAATCCAGCTAGAGCAGGATTCAGGAAGAATCTTGAATGACCTGTGCAATTTCCATCTTTCTTTGGCAGTGGAGCTTAGGTGAACACCAGAAGTTTGAACCAGCCCTACTGATTGATGATTGAATCAGTTGATAGATGAATGCCTGGAAGGTGCCTGTGTCCCAGGCTGATGAGGAATTAAGGTAACAAAATACACTGAAAACTGACTCATGGATTTTTAACGATCTTCCTTTTTTTGTAATGAACCTGATGACACAAGCCTTGAGAAATGTTACATCTTTTTAACACAGTACACAACACAGTATTTAAGGGAACCCATCTTTTTCAAAATCAGCTATTATTCTCATATTTTAGCTATGCCTTTTTTTATCCTCCCTGCTTTTCTCTATGTTGTAAAGACACCTGTTCCTATTATTTGCCAGCCCACTGGAATCTTGAATTTTTGTTTGCACCAGCAATTCAATTTTTTTTAAGAGCAAAAAGCTTTGCTATTACACCTGGAGAATTAAGAGACACAGCAGGAGGAGCAGAGAAGCTCTTTAAGAGGTATTTCCACAGTAGGGTTTGCAATGCTGCAGGATGATAAAAGTGAATGATAGAAATGCTGTTCTGTTTCACTGAAGTGAAATGGAAGGTAAACACTATGGACCACATCTTTCTCACAGTAAAAATAAATATGCTACAAAGTGTAGAAATGATTAGCTGAAGACAAAAGCTCAGTCTGAACAAAGGTTTCCTAACATATTGTAGAGATGATCATCCCTGGAGGCAGAAAAGTGACCCTAAGGGAGATGGAATTGGGAGCTACCCAATGGTATCTCAGAGTATCACCCCCAGCATCACCTCTTTTCTTTTGTGGAGCAGGTTGGAGGAACAGGTGTGGGTGGAGGGTGACTCTCCATAAATCACCAGTGACCAAAGCCTGTTTATGTCTGAAGCCTCACTGGTGATCTGCCTGGGCTCACATCACTGCTCATCCCTCACAACCTCTCTCAGGAGGAAGATTAATTAATCCCAGACCCTGGAAGCAGTGATTTCCTACAAGACCATGTTATAATAGGCAAAGATAAATAGTGCTCAGTGGTCCAGTCAGTGCACTACAGAGTGCTGTGCTCAGTTCCCAGTGCTAGTGATGGCACTAAATGAATTTAAACTAATTCATTGTTTTGATAAACAACTATCATCTCCTATCTCTGGCTGCAACCACAGTTTTATGAGCACCCATTTGGTGCCTATAATAATGCAGGGGTTATTATTAGCCTTCTGTTTGGAATCTGGACACACAATCCTGGGAACTGTTCAGAGTAAACTTTAAAATTATGTGTGTGTGTGACAGGGGGAAGAGCATGATCTAAATTTAAATGGTAAATTTCTGCTTTCATTTTCAATGCTTCAGGGTATTCAGCTAATAAACATTGCATGCCTTCAAACAAAATAAAAGACACAGTAGTAGATAATGGATGCTGTAAAACTTCTGACTTATCTCAAGTCTGAAACTTGAAGGATTAACATAACTTAGTTTATGATGTTCATCACAGCTGCCAGGATGGTCCTGCCTCCCCAGAGTGCAAGAACTACAGGGAGTGCTCTTCTGGTCTCAGCTGAGTAATTAGCTGTGCTTAGTTAAAGGTCTGCATTAAAGAGGGAGCTTTTCTACATTTATCCAGGCTGAATAATGAGTTATACCCCAAAAGTCTGAGGTGTTATCTGTGTGAGACTCTCTTGTCCACAGAAATTACACAGATAAGAAATATAACAAGTCATATATTCAGGGCTCTTTCAGTCATTATCTCAGCCAGTGGTTTATCCACTTTGAAGTGACCTTAGTGACGGGATTTTCTTCATTCCTTTAACATGAGGCTGAAAACACCAAGTTCCTGTTTGTTCTAGGGGGACTTTAAAGATCTCATGGCAGTTTTGCAATAGGATTTAGTCATCTTTCCCTTCAAGGATCCTCCCCTCCATACTGAAGCTTGGTAGGCACATACCACCATGGTGGATTACAGTGTCAGGGGCTCAAAGATCATTCAGCTCTAAGGAATTTTGCAATTATGATGATATTATTTCTATTATTTTCTCGGGCCAGTGTGATAAACCTCTCACATCTAAGTTTTCCTTCTAATGCTTTAAGAACACTTCCTCAGTGTCACCCCCTGCTCTTTTCAGAGTGAGCAGAGAACATATAAACAATTCCACTTTGTCTAACAGCAGTTGAACAGAGCAGTGTACATTTATTTCTGCTGTTGCTGCCCTGCAGAGTGCCCTGTGCTGACTGCAGTAATCTGCCTTTGCTTAGCTGCTCACAGTGACATCGTAGGAGACATGAAGAAACACAGCCCTGGGACTCTACAATTTAACAAGCCAAAAACCCTCCAATTGCTCATAATGAAAGCTGATGCAGCGACCAGGGAACCAGTCCAAGAGGTGGTTTACATTCCTTGCTTCACCATGCTTTGACATTTTGCTTTGCCCAGAGTGATGGGTGATTACCTTTTCAGCACTATCAGCGTGCCTGGCAGAACAGAGAGGCAGCCAGCACCATGCCCAGTAGCATTGAAATGGTGTTGGGCTGAAAGGATGCCCTTTCCCAGTGTAACCCCATCCATTCCTGCCCACCAAGCCTCTTATCACTCCCCAGTCACTCTCCACCCAGCCATACTGATTCACTTGTGTGCAGGGATGGACTCTATGTGGAATTAATTAAATTCTCCTGATTCAAAAGATGCTCTTTCCCCAAAACTGATTTGTTACGGGTTTTTGTTTGCTGGGTTCTTGTTTGTTTGTTTTCATTGGTTATGTTGTTATTTGGTTTGTTGTTGCTACACCTGGAGATTTCTCTTACACTAGGGCATTTCTAGAAATTTTTTTTGCAGCTTGTCTTCCTCTATCAGTCTCCAAGCCAGCTGTTGAAAATTTTGGTCTTTAGTTTCCCTGGCCATTCCTCAGTTTCATCTGGAACTTGTGTGTAATGCTTTTGCTGCTGGGATAAATGGATTATCACTGCAGGTAGACTGATGTTGACAAAACAGAAGAGTTTTAGAAATATAAATAGCACTTGGATGCTGAAACAATGCTTTCACAAACGTACCTTTAGAAGCTGTTTACAGACTGCAACAATAGTCTGTAACTCTTGGTGCTCTGCCGCTTTTAAAAGAGGAGGCAAATCTGGATGGCATATTTAACTTTCCTGATGCATCCTGGCACAGCCTCCCCAGGAGATAAAGATGAGCCTTGTGGTCTCAAAAATGACTCTGTTGTGGAGTACTCTTCAGCTCCAGCTGAGTTCAGCCAAACCTGAAAGCTTGGCTGACCTTTTTTACAAGAGCAAGGGTTATTTTTTTGAAGTAGTCTTAAATCCCTTTTTTACTGTTTCGGTTTCATACAGAAGAAGAGGTATTGTCTTTAAACTCTTCGTACAGGTAGTGTCCTGCCCTGGAGGCTTTTTCTTTAGATGGAAGAGCACCTGGGAAGGCTGAGGCACCTCCTGCTCCTCCACCCAGGGTAGATGTGATGAAGCCTCAGTGCCTGGAGCCCTAGGGGGGACAGTAAAACCCAGCAATCCTGCTCCTGTGCCCCCCCAGCAGCACTGCTCTGTCCTGCTCCTCTCTATCTGCTCCATCTGTTGTCCTGGAGGATGAGCAGCCAAGGCAGCCACTCCTGCTCTCACCACTGCTATCAAGATCAGAGCTCAAGCAGGAATTTTGTTATTCCAGCCCATTCTCTGAATTCCCTTCCCTCCCATTCTTCAGGGTTTAGCCCAAGAGAAGTGGCAAGAAGAGCTGAATAATTCACTGCTCTGAAGCAATGAGCATGGTCTGGCCAGAAAAGGGGCAAACAAGGTACTCTAACTAGGTAAAGTACAGCAAATAAAGATATGTCACTGCATTGCTGGAGCAGATAAGACCAGGACTGAGAGTTTGGGAAAGCAGAGAAGCAGCAGGCCCAATGCAAGCTGTTATCAGATAAGCCACTGAGACAGAGAGTTGGCTGGAAAAAGAGAAAAACATTCCTGGAAATCAAGCTGACAATGGAAGGGAAGAAAACTCACATGCCATCGAAATTATTCCTAGAGAAGCACACACCAGGAGGCTGTTTTAGATTGGGCTGTTAAACTGCTCAGCAGCTGGGAAGTGCCCTGCCATTGCTCCATGCAGCTGGGTATATTTCTGGGATGACTTCTGTGCTGAATTCTCCTTTCCTTTAATGCAGCCTGAGGCACAACCTACTGGAGTCATCAAAGCTTTTATTTGTGCAGGTTGAAGCTCCTGCCCCAGGGAGTTGTTTAGGTGCAAGGAGAGGAGTGATCTTCTCAAATTGATAAGGGCAGCAGGTCCAACCATACAACAAAGACGTTAAGACTGAAATCCCTGTGCCTGCAATAGCTAAAAACAAGGAGGCTTAGCTTAAATTCCTGAACTGTAGCGTGGTCTCCTAAAGACAGAGCTTCTCATCTGTCCAATGTCTTCTAGGTGAGAGTTCTTGCAAATATTTCACTAATTTTTCAAGTTCTTCCTATGCTATTCATGGCTTGGAAAAGCTTGCCCATGCCTGGAAAATCATCTTGCATGTGAATTAAAGTACAGCTGCTATGTGTCAACAGCTCTTGCACGGATAAGCTGCCTCCTGGTCTTTCTCTTGTGAAACCTGGCTAAACTACAACACTTCAAAAGTCACTGGGAAAAGGACTGCTAGGCCAAATTTTGACTTTTTGGGTGGAGAACTCCTCAGAAACTGTCCAGCTGCTTTATCTCTCTAATCTTTAATTGCTCTCCTGGGAGTCTGGCCCTTCCACATCTGTCTGGATGGTGCTGGTGGGGAGCATCCCAGTCACTCATCAGTAGCTGGAGGGTTCAGGCACTTGCTGTGGATCCTGCTGGCAGATCTCTTGGAAGCAGATACTTTACAAGTGTCTAGTTTTGGTCCAAGGCATCAAAACTGATGCCTCAGGAAGGCTGACCTGAAACAGAGACTGGACAGAGCTGGAGAATAAAGTGTAGGGATTTATTGAAAGGCCTCCAGGGTACACCTTGGGCAGGACAGGGTCTGACCAGGACTACACCCAAGAATGGTCACAAAATGGTCACAAAATGGCTGAGCGGTCATGAGGGGTGACATTTTTATGAGTTTTGGTCCATTTGCATATTGTGGTTTAATTGTCCAATTCCAGCTCCAGGCTGTGAGGTCCCATCCTTCTTGTTCCTCCCTCCAGCCCACTGCTCTTTGTGCTTTTGGGGCTGAAAGTTGTCCTTGGTCTTCAGCAGGAAAAGGATTTGTTTTGTCTCCCTACTCTGTGCAGAGAGCTGACTGACACTGAATATGAGGCTCAGAACTGCACCCCTGGGCAGCACAGAGTGTGAAAAACATGAAAACTCAAACTTAAGTGCTTACCTGCCTCTCCATACCATTCTCCCTAAGCCAAAGCCCTCACCCTATTCATTCCTTTAGATCTTCAAGCTAATTACTAAAGAAAGCACATAACCCAACAGTGAAGTACAACAACATCCTACAGACATCCCACAACATCCAGACATCCCACAAAGCTAATGAAACATGGACAGTAACTGCTGGCTAGGAGTAGATTCAGCTGGTTTTTGCCCCACCAGCCTGCAGCTCACTTGCCACAGGCCATGACCAGGATGTCTTGTGAATGGCAGACGGACGTGCTGTGAACCACAACAGGCAATTAATGAATTAATCCACGGTGGTGCCACAGTGGCTCCCAGGAATCAGTGCCAAATGGGTCATGGTAAAAACTCTGGTTTAGTGAATTCACGGGCTGGGGAGAAAGGGACAAGGCAGGGTGGTAGAAAAAGTACATGAGGTAAAATGAGTTTTGTTACCCTAATATTTCCCTTGCAAGTAGGGATTTGATTGGAACTTTCTTCATGAAAATGTTGCCATTTTAGGCTATTTCTCTCTCAGTGACCCTTCCCATTTTGTGAAAGAAACCCTGAAATACTTCAAATTTAGGTAAAATTTCATGGCAAGCTTCCCCTTAATCCTTCTTGATCTATATTTCTTCTGCCCTTCTTTTTCCATTAAACAAAAAAAATGAAAACTTTTCTGCTAACTGAGGTTTGAGCTGGTTCTTAGTAATGATGTTCTCATATCCTTTCTTTCCCGTTACTCATCCAATTAGTGTTGGCCATATTTCCCACAGGTCTTTAGATTTCTGTATCTGAGTCTTGATTCTCCAGCACAGACAAGTCGGCTGTGACCCACCCACACAGAGGACAAGGCTAAGACTTATGTCAAATTAAATTGACTTTCATTCCATTTTGAAAGATTAGGCAGTAGATAAACTTTCTTATGTTTCTCTCCAATAGGACTTGAATTGACGCAATTATGGGGTTTTTTTCCCCCTCCTTTGGTCAGTAAAATATCATAAAAAGAGGATTGAGAAGTAACTGGTCATTCCATAGGCTTGGTGCAGGGCTGCACAGATCATGGGCCTTTCCCACCTAATTCTGGCAAAATAATCTTTCCACTGCTCTGTAAGACCACAAAGTGCATTTGTCACCAAAAGCCCAATCTGAGAAATTCCTACAACACCTTTTGGTCTATGGTTGTCAAAAGTTTGGATGACACCGACCTGAAAGATTTGGCAATGATTAAAAGGCATTTGAAAGATTTCCCAGTTTCTTCAGTGAGGTTAGGTTTTTATCAAACGCCCAACTCCAACATTAGCCTCAGCCGAAAATTCTCATTTATCAGAAACATAAATATATCGAAGATTTCCAGATGCAAATAGGCACCTAATCAGGTTTTCCTGAAGCACCAATTTACCTGGCACTTTTCTGCAGCCCTAGATACATACATATGGTAAGAGTGTTGACCCTCAGCCTCTGGGAGAGAGAAGTGACCATTTAGCACTGGCCAGAGGCTGTTGATCTATAGCAAAGAAACAGTGGGTCAGACTTGAGCAATCTCTGATCTCCAGGGGCTCTGTTGCATGCAGGGCTATTTCTGAAAGCAGAGCAGGGAGTCTCACACAGACAGTGAAGGCAATCCCCTCTCCACACTGCCTGTCCTTCCATTCTGCAAGTGCTTTAATGCATTAATTCTGATAAGGTGAGTTAGGACAGAAGCCTTCAGACCAGAGCAGTGGCAGTGATGGATCCCTGTTTCTTTGGGGGTCTTTGAGGATACCTTCCCTTCCTTTTGCCAGCTGTATGAGAAGCTGCTGCCAACAAACCCCACAGGAATGGCTGTGACACATAACTGGGCAAAGCCCAGGGACTCTGCCACGTCTTGCAGAGTGTCTCTGCCTTGCACTCAATCACAACAGCCTGCTGAGCAGATCTGCTGCCGTTTAATTAGAGCGTCTGGGCTCACCTCCTGTCCTGCTGTAATGACATTAGTCAGAAGTGAACTGTCTGGTTCCTGCCTCTCCCAGGCCAGCTGAGCTGCTGGCCTGGAGCTGGCCAGATTGGTTAATTGCACTGCTGACTTTTAAAGGTCAGCTCTTGGAGAATCTAATAACACTCAGAGGGTTTTCAGCACGAGGTGGATTGGAAAGAAGAGCCTGGATTCCTCCCACAAGATGTTTTTGGTAAAGAGCTGTTGGAACCCTGAGCACTGAGAATTCTAGGCTTTCTGTGCTGGCAGGCACTGACCCCAAGAAAACCCTGTGTTTGACCTGAGGCCATGGAGCAGGCTTCCAAAATTGAATGACAGCACTGGGATTATGGGTGTGTAGTTTGAACAGAAGTGTGTAATATCACATGGTGGAAAACTTAGAGTCTAAGGGTTTAGAATACAGTAATATATATAAAGCAAGATGGAGGATTTAGGGTGTAGGCTAAGTCCTTTTTCACCTTCTTCTTCATGGGTCTGGGTGGTATTTTGTAATTGGATAGAAAAGTCCACATTGCGGGCCATGGGTGGTTGGTTATTGGGTTAAAAGTAAAAATAATTTAGGTGCCATCTCTTAATTGGACAATTTATTCTTAAAATGCCTTGTAGAGAGATAGATATAGCTCCATTTTTAGTTTGGTACCTTGAAGTTCTGTAGAGCTCACAGTTTGTGAGACTGTAACATAGATAAGAATTAATAAACATCTGAGTCCCAACAAGAAATACCATCTGGAGCATTTAATCCAGACTCTGGCAGAAAGAAGATAAAAGCAACAAAGGGCACCTACAGGGGCAGCAGCAGCTTCCCCTCAGGTTTGGGGCAGCTGGCATGGCACCAGCTTCTAGGGCTGTGCTGCTCAGGAGAGAGGAGGGTATAGGAAGATGTGAATCTCAAAGGAAGTGGTGAAAACAAATGACTCAGCTGCTTTGTCCTGTCAGAAGGTACCACATCGTATCCCAGGAATTCTCCATCCTTGGAGTATCCTAACAGGAAAGCTGAGTGGTTGCTCAAGCAGTAGCTGTTGGGTAGAAAAGCTCAGAAAGCTGAAAACTGGTTAGGGAACAACACAATTATTTTAGTAAAGGATGGATGTCCTCAGTTTCCTTCACGCTCTAACTGTCCCAGCGAGAAAAGCAGATCTGCTGCTGGGGCTACCGCACTACAATCTACAGCTCACATGGTTTATTCATCAAAGATAACAACCTCTATATTTGAAAAGCAGATTCTCTTCTGCTTTACCCTCCTTCACAGGAGTGAGGCCAGCAATGGGCACTTGGTAAGGGAGATGAGACAGCTGAGGGCAATTGTTCCCCTTTTTCCCTCCCTGAGTTCCCTGGCAGGCAGGAAAGGAGATCCTCATCTGGGACACTCCTTCTTTCCTCCAACAGATCCTTTCCCCCCTCATGCAAACACCTGAATGAAACAGCTGCAAGCCCTAAAAGCCTCCAGTCACTGTTCCAAATTCAGCCTGCCTTGAGCCAGGTGGTCTTCACTGGAAGAGCCACAGAAAAGGGGAAGTTTTGAGAGACATCAAAGGGGAGCTTTGCCTCTGCTGTTTCCAGAGGAAGAGCAGTCAATATGTTTAATTACAGCTGGGACTTCCACTTCTCCACTTGGCAGACAGGCTTGTTTAAAATCTTTCATTATCAATTCACAACTGAGTTTATACAAGATGAGTAGATTTTTTTGTGTGTGTGTGTGTGTGTCTTTCTCTGGTTGACAGTTTTCTAACATTGTTTAGTGAGAAAAAGTTTGAACAGCTTTTATCTTTTCCTTGATTTTCTTCATCCTTTTTCATCCCTTCTTATTGATTTTTTCAGGGCTTTTTCCTTTGAATTTTGGCCTGTTTTTGCATGTGCTTATTTTAAACTGATTTGCATGCAGATGATCAACTGGAAATGCAGTTTGGGTAAGATGTTTACAAACTGATATTAAATCACTCTGCTTGTTTGCACAAAACAGTAGTTGAATAAACACTGGTTATTAGTTTACTTGCATATTTGCTTTGCGTTCTTTCACTTGGTTTCCACAAACAACACAGGGATGTTTGTTCTATAGTTCATAGCATTTAGGATAGTCTAAAGTAAGTAAATATATAAATAAAATTCTTGGTGTGTTCCCTTTATAAAAAGAGGGTTTTGTGAGAATAAGTCTTAGAGAGTAGCTTTAGTTGTTCTTAGTATTGCTGTTTTTCTGATTATTCATATCCTTTAACTTTTTTGTTATATTTTCAGTCACTGAGCCCCTGTCTTTTCTTTTTTATTGTCCTCTTTCTTCCACTATACCCATTTTGCCTACAGCAAGCCATGAGATTTATAAAAGAAAGCCTGGCATAAATGCATTTATATTTTAAGTACTGAAACAACATTTATACTTCGTATTTTTATTACATTCGTTCTATATCAATGTAAACTTCCTTTCACAGAAACCCTAGTGCATGCTGCTGTGTTTTTCAATCATATAATGTTACAACCTTTTGATTTGATTTTCTGAGTTTCTTACCGAGGGTCTGTGTTGCCCTTCTTCTACTGTGACTTTGATTTTGTATAAGCTAAATTTTGGGTTCCTAAATCCTGCAAGACCTCCCAAAATATTTTGCTGGTTTATTGCTGGCAAGCAATTGATCTTTCCTGCTTTCCAGTTAATTGCATGTAGCTTTTCTCCATGCCTTCAGCTATATAAGCAAGCTGATATAAATATTTGGTATGAGCTGCTAGATAATTTTGTTTCCACCCACAGTTCTGCAAGATGATTTATTAACTAGAAGAATATATTTTTACCATTTTGTGATGAGCACAAGTTATATGGACATGGCATAATTTGCTGCAAGCCACCCTGCAGAAGTGACATAAAAAGAAATCCCCAGTTCTGGACTCCATCAGGTAATACTACTTTTGACATTCTGCTTTATAGGCTAAATTTTTTAGTAAAGTTAAGATTTTATTGCCTGCATGTTTGGGTTTTTTTTTTTTTTTCCATAAAATATGAATTATAATGCATTCACTAATTATAGTTCTATGAGGAAAAAGAGCATTCAGAGTTGCTCTGGATGCCATTCTGATTTCATTCAAACTAATCTATCTATCTGTTTCTGCACTGTGTAAACACTGTAATCTGACAAGCCCTCCTCGAAGTGCAGTTCAAAGCAAGAATTGATTAGATTAAATGTTCCTTCAATCTGCCATCAAATCACTCCCTTTCAGCAATAGCATGCACTTAAAGCAACAAGCAGTGCAAGGTGTATGCTAAAAATTCAGAGGGCAGGTGAGTAAAAATAGTAGGCTTATAATAGTGTGCCTGTAGTGATCTGCCTAGATAATGAAAGAATCTTTTTCTATAGTTGTGCCTTACCTTAAAATGTACTTATGTATTTCTGATTTATGTTTGGCTATATATATTTATATATTTTAGCAAAATTGGAGTCATGTGCACGGTTCATATCTGAAAAAGGGAGCACATACAATTAAATGGTCACCAAGTCCCAAACTGACTCCTGGCTCTTTAAGCTATGAGTTGCAAAGGACAGTGCTCTAGCATGCCAGAGGAAATAAATACACATTTAATGGGATTGTTCTCAGTGATGAGGCCCAGAGGAGCAGTGACAGAACTTGAGAGCACTCTGGGTGCCTCTCTGTGCTTTCCAGTTGTCTACAAAGAGGTTACAATGAGGGAGTGACCACTCTGGCTGCTTCATGCTTGGGTTTTGAAAGCCCTGGGAAGAGCAGGTCAGAGATCTCACTGGCTCTGAGCAGAGGGAAAATGGTCAGTGAACCCTGACTGGCATGAACTCCATAGTGCTAGTTACTAATCTTTTCAGAGAGTGGTGATCTCAGAGTGTAACTTTAGAGAAACATGAAGAAGTGCCTGGATTTCACCTTTCCCTTCACAATCACATGTTCTCTTATCTCTCATTCATAATGAATATTTATCCTGCACTCTAGAATCTGGTGCGAACTCTAATTTTCTGTAGTGCCCCACTTTGATTTTTTTAAAGCCCCATTTTGAGTTCAGTAGGAATTATGATGAGAATGAATTATTGTGCAGTACAATTTTATTCTAGTAGTTTAGTAGACCCTAAACATGTCCAATGCACTCATTGGACAACATTTGCCCTGGAACCTGTGGCATAAGTGCCTATTTCTCTCCCGCATAGGAAGGTTTGAGGAGGATGAACCCATGTTGAATGGTGTTGCTTCTCTTGCTCTGGGCTTCAGCTCTGGTTAAATTTTATACTCCAGTTAGAAACTGAAGCTGGAGAAGTTGCTGCACTGCAGGAAATTCATCACAGTGCTGCTAACTCGGGGGAGTGGAAGACTGGCAGTTCCCATAATGGAGAGCTGTGTTTTCTTGAGCAGCAGAGCTTGAGGGTTTGCTGGGAAGTTGCACCTATTGCACCCTCAGGATGTCACCAGGGTTTGCACACAACTGATGGGAGTCTTTCAGGCTGAGAGCTTTTGCTTTTGAATATTGATCCTATGGATCTGAACAGGGCAAGGAAAGAGCAAACACTGCAAGGAGACATCTCTGTCAAAGCTGTAGCTGGGAGTGAGGCTGCTTCAGAAAATCAGTGCAACCGATGGAGCCTGACATTTTAATTGTCTTGTTTGCAGAACTAGATTTGGTAACGAAGAATGCTGTTCAGTGGCTGTGATTAAAGGTTTGAAATGTGCCATGTATCCTCAGGCATGTACTAGAGTGAGAGCACTCTCAAAGTGGAGGCTCGAAGGGGATGCTAGCAAAAAGGGGGCTGAGGAAAAGAAGTGAGCTTGTCAAAACCAAGTTGAAATGCTTTTCCTCCTCCAGACTGTCCCCTGAAGAGCTATTGTGTTAGAATTTGGTTTCCAAAGCTACCATTAATTTGTGAGCTAGCTGGATTTTTATGTTGCAGTTGTCAATGTACCTGTAATGCTGGAGTCTCTAGTGGTACTTCTGTAGTGGTATCTCTAGGCTGTATTTGACTAGCAACACAGCAGAGAATAGTTTAGGTGGAAATTAAATGAGTGCAAAGAAGCATGTATGAGTTCTTGAGCTCTTTCTAGCTCTGCTAGGGCTAATATCACTGAACTTGATTTGTTAAGAAAACATCTCCAGGATGATGCAGCCCTCTGCCTCAAAGATTCTTGGTATTTTTCCCACTCAAATTCATTCTTCTCTGCCAGGAAAGGACACCTAACACCCAGGTAACCTTGAGCACAGATAAACAGACAAATGTTCTTACAGTGCAAAGCCTCCCTTTGGTTTATTGGCCCCTTGGAACACAACTGCTGTAGAAGAGTATGTGGGAAACTGTGCTAAAACTGCCCTTTTGAATGTACTAATTAGAACCTGTCAAGCATATTTTGACTGGAAACAGTTCATGACACAATGAACGTATTTTTGGCCTCAAAAGGATGACTGAGACGTGAACAACAACAAAGCTTATTTAATACTGGTTATATATTTTTGTTATGAAAGTCAGACAGCGCAATTCTCACCGGGGACCACTCCTGATCTACTGACTACAGGGTCCACCTTGGAACATGAAATTCTACAGAACAGCAAAGCTTTTAAAGCCTTTTTTGCAGGCTGGGCTTGCTCCAGGCCTGAGTGTTTACTACCCAGAGAGCTGCGTTCGTCAGCTACGCATGAACGTGGCCTTCTGCTGAGAGAATAAATGCCTGATATTTATGGTCCCACACTGCTGTAGGATGAATGAGTCACATATTTACTTGCAGGATTAGACACCAGGGACCTGCTGCACAGCAAACCACCACGCCTGTAGGTTCTGAAGCACTTGGGGGCTGTAAAGCACTAGAATAATGACTCTGTTCCTCCTGAGTAATGTTAAAAATGTCTTTGCTATCCAAATACAGCCTCCAATGGTATCTAGGAGAATATCTGAGGAAGATAAAGGGAACTAAGGACAGGAATTGACAGGCAAGTAGGCTGGCTGGTTGTCACAGTTCAACATTTCAGGATATCACATTCTTTTCTAGACCTTGAGCTGGACTCGCTCTCCCCACAGAGCACTTCAAAATTTTCCTGGTTTCCCAGTGTCAGAGAAGGTCTAAAAGTTTAAGAAGACAGGAAAAGAGAAGGGCACAGAGATGCCCAGTTCCCACTCTACTTTAGGTCAACTGCAAGGAGGAAATTATTTTCTGCCAGACAAATTTCTGCCTCAGAAAATATTTTGATTAAGAGAACCTGTGCTGTTGGCTCAGTTCTCTGGTATTTAGTGCCATTTGCCTCCGGGGCTGTGCCTGCTGCTTGTCTGACTGCACAAGGAGCAGGGGAGAGCCTTGGTTCTCTCTCTCTCTGGCTGAGTGCAGGTAGGAAGTGGTGCTAGAAATTCCCTGTAATGCCCTATGTGGCTCTAGTCTTAGTCTCCCTCAACATCTCCTCCACAGGAGACTTTTTTATGGGACTTGACACCTAAATTTGCATTCACGGGGTATCTCACAGTTTTGGGGTAACTATGGCCCTATAATAATGTTCAACGATCCTATGGGGATGAAGATGTAATCTCAAAACTTTGGGATTTCTACTTTTTTCCTGCTTCTTGCAGGTGAATATGAGTTGTTTCCTACTAATACCTTTGATTTGCATCTCTAAGGATTTCCCTCCTTCCAAGAATGCAAATGGCAAGTGAGTCAGAGCCCACTTAGGAGAATACCCGCCTGTGGCAGTGGTACAGATTCATAATCCTGCTGGATGATCCAAAACTAAACCATTTATACTAATATGGATATTGCCATGGGAAAGTGTTCACAAACCACCAGAACAAGGGTGTAACATCAGCTTGGGATGACCTTTGAGAGGCCAATACCCACAGTTTATCTCATCTTAAATTGCTCCCACAGGCAAAACATTTGTTTTGCCTTTTAAACAACCAGTGGGAAAGCAATGCTGTTGTGAAAAATGAAGATGAGCTGTTGTGTCAAGGGCAGTTGTTTTTTCTGACTGGGAGAGGAATGACATTTACACTCAGAACAAGATTGCTCTGTCCCAGAATTATTTGAGAATTAAGAAAGGAAAAGGTAAAAGTTTATTTAATAAATATTTTACAAGCAGTGGATGGGAAAATTAGATGCCATTGCCCTCCGCTTTGGCAAGATAGCTTTTTTCCCTCCCCAAAGAAAGCATAAAAAGCCAAACTCAAAATAGCCTCTGTCTTACAGGAAATATAGGAATTGCTAAATCTTGCTCTGCACACACAACTTCCCCCTCCTCACTGCCCAGTTACAATCCTGCTTTGTGCAAAACAAATGAATCAAGTGACTGGAAGGGCCCTGATGAAAATAACACACATGCTCTCACACTGACGAGATCAAACAGAGACCTTGGCTGCAAGAGATCAATATCAGCATTTGTGACACTACATAAACCACGGCACAGAAAGACAAATCCTACCCCTTGGAGCAGACACTGACATAAAGCAGAGCAGGTCAGGCAGGGAACAGGAAAAGCTGTACAAATACTTTGGGGTGATCCCTACCATTAGTTGATTCTAGGACTACCCATTCATACTTGTTCATTAACATTAGTTGGGTGGAAGAGGGGGCAGAGCTACATGGTATAAAAGCTTCAGTGTTTTGCAATTGATTTACAATTTAATTTCATTTTGGATTATGTACTGTGTAGGAATTGGAGGCCTCCACCTCTGCTGCTGTCCAAATCAAGGAGTGAGGCAGTTTTTGTGACCCCTAAAGTAGGACTTTAGAGTGTTCTTACTTATGCTACAGCTCTTTATCTTGGAAAAACAGGCTTAAAAGTTTGCACTAATTCAGGACACATTCCTTGTTTGTGTTTGGAACAACAACAAAAAAATTCTGGATGCTGAGAAATTCCTGCACACCACGGACAGACAAAACACTGTGATTTATTTCCACAGTTCCCATAAATTTTCCTTGTTATGCTGTAGCGTAAGCTTGCTTTCATTGCCTAAGGTAGGAGTGACTGAGGAAGTCAAGTATTCAGTCATTTCATGCTTGATGCTATGAGATTGCATCTCCTTTGGCTTAATTTTCTTTGGGGCTCTTTTTTTCTGAGGATGCTACTGTGCTCTGGATTGGGTAACACTTCTTGCTTTTAGTCTCTACACGCTCACACTGCTAAGGGTGTGCTGCTTCAAAATGTAGTCTGTAATTACCTGAGCAGGTAATTCCCTAATTTTTAGAAGACCAGTGCTGCAGCTGTACTCAGACCTGTGTTTTGCACACACTGGGCTTTGGTCTGAGGCACTTCTCAATGCCCAGGTTCCCTCTTACCTTGCAGCTATAGTCCTTGCCTTGCCAGTGTGTGCTCAGGCTTAGGGGCTGAAAGGGGAGGCTCTTTTTAACCTGGGTTCCCAAACACAGACCTTAAACTGCAGGGAGACAGATCTTTGAAAAGGTTAGGAAGATGTTTGATGGGTACAATTAATGGGATTTCAAAATGACGCTCCAGAAAGAGTGAAATACTTCGTTTGTACCCCTTGCAGTCACTCCTGACCTTTTTTATTAATGAATGACGTTTTTGCAACCAGTCTATCAGCGACACTTGCCCTTCTTTCAGAAATATGTTGTGATCCTTATCATGTAGCTGCTGTTTGTGATAGCAAAATGGCCTAGAGCAAATATCCAGCTCGTGTAATTTGGCATAACTCCATGGAAGTCACTGAGGCTACGAATGCTTCTCCAGGGACAGGATCAAACTCAGAGTATTTGTGTTTCTTTTTTTTTTAGGAACATGGGTTCATTTTGGAATACTTCAAACCCACGATTGTGATTCAAACTTATTTTGACTTTTCTTGTTCCCCCAAGAGCTTGAAAGGCACTTGCCATGTGGTTGGAAAAGAACTCCTGACCAATTTCACTCTAAAAAGATTATTTTATTTATAAGCTGTGAAGAACCAAAAATAGCTGTAGAGGTAGAGGAGAATGGCCCTTTTATCCAGGCCCTGCATTTGATAGTTGTGATTTCAGGAGCTGTGGCCAAAAACCAGGAAATGGGCAGATCAAATTTCTCATGCTATTAGTGCAGTTCTATTACCTCAGGGAAGTAATTATTGCCTCAGAGTTTGTTACAACACAAACAATTTAAAATCACTGGGTACTGCATCTTCTTCTGACTCTCACAAACCTGCAAGGGACCTTTCCCTGCTTGAAGGCAGAGATGTGTTCCCAAGGAGCTGAGGTGCCACACAGAGCCCAGCTGGCAGAGCCAGGGCCACTGTCCCAGCTCCACAACAGGCTGAAGCACCATCACAGGGGGGGCCTCATCACCACCCACAGAAGCTTTTCAAGAACTCAAGGGAGGCTTCAGCTTGGAAAGCCACGGCTTGCTGCTGGGCTGATGATGGACCTAGGGCTGGAGCTGGGACACAGAGACAGCTCTGCTGGGCAGGGTCTCAGTGACTGTCCCATTCCTCTCCATGGCTGCTCCTACCTCAGATATTTTTGCCTCAACACCCTGTATGCATCCAGAAAGCTGGAGAGAATGTGTGTCTGTATGCCCCAAATCAACAGCACAAACCCCAGTCAGAGCCAGTTAGGATGTGATACAGGCAGCCACAAGCTGCAGGGACTCTCCAGTATCCTGGCTCATCTCCAGATGCATTTGGATGGGAAAAGGCTTTTGACCAACAGCCATGTGGGATAGATCTGAACCAAGGATGAAAAGTAGCATAATCTTGTTGTTGCTTTCCCACATACCATTTGTTAGCTCCTAGCATGACATTTTCAGCTCACTTTTAGCTAAAAGCTAGTCATTGCCACTAGAAATGCTGAGCCCAGGGAGCTAGAAATGCACTAAGTAGCTTCTCTTTATGAGAATCTTCTTGGTCTCCCAGCCAGCAGCAAAATACTCCAAAGACGAATTTCACTCTGTTCTATGCAGACAAAATACATAAGCAACTCCCAAGGGCATGATAGACAGTGGAAATTGATTTTTATGAAAAATTATTTTCTGTATTTTCAAGTTTCATGAAGCTGCTTTATCTTTAGGTTCCTTCAGTTCTACGATAGTGTATCCCAACTTTGTATTTTTTTCCTCCACACTGGTTCTCCCCTAAAAGTACTTTTTTTCCCCTTTTTTTCCTTTTTTTTTTAGTGCACTTCTTTCTTACCCACAATCCTACATGAAGTATAAAGATATGTTTTACTTTTATTCTGCTTTGTTACCAAACACTTATTGTACAGAATGAGGATGGAATCTGGCTTATGCCAGTGTTCAGCAAAGTTCCCTCACAATTTTCAGTTTATTTCAGCCAAGTCAGTTCATTGTTCTGCTCTGGGCAGAATTTTGTGTCAGATTATGGAATAGTTTTTGTCCAAGGAATGTTTTCCATCTAGAGGAATTCCTCACAGTGTGGAAGTGAGCACCCAGACAGCATGAACAAGTTAAAACACACTCTATTCTCACTGTGATACGTATCTTAAATGGTTTCTCCATGCCAGGGTGATCATTACTCTTGAAGACTCCTCCACAGTGCAAAGGTTTTCCCATCACAAGTGTGTAGTAAAATACAACTGAAAGACGTGTTTGTGCTACTACAGCCTTCACTCTCAGCCATATCTGGAATATGAAATGGATAAATATTTACAAACAGCAATAGCACAATCACAAGATGGAACAAGTGGCCTGTGGCATGAAGCACGTTTTATCTGTGCCTGAAACAGTCTGGGAGGGGACCACGGTGCCTCTGTCTGTGTCTCCATTTCCTCATTTGCAAATGCAAGATGTCACAAGATCTTTATTACACTGTGGTAAAGCATTTGCAGGGCCTTGTCAGCTGCATGCAGGGCTCCATATGGCCTTTGAACAGCTCCTGGAAATGTGTCCAGGAGCAGAATTTGGCTTAATGAGGCTTCCCAGATCATCCAGTGGGAGTGGGTTCTTCTGTCCCAGTGAAATGTCATGGCAGGGGTGATGTATCTTGAAACTTCTAAAATGTTCAGAGAAAAGCTAACTCTGTCTTCTGCAGTATTTATTATCATATAATCACTCTTCCTTTCAGTCAGTGGCTCATTTGTCTTCAATGGTTTCATTTTTTCAGGAAAACCTTCCAAACTCAGAGAAGATGGACTTTGTGGTTTTTTTGTTGGGTTTTTTTTTTTATTTTTTTTTTTTTAAGCCATGACAGACTCCAATCCATAGAATTGGTTTTCCCCCTATCTTTTAATGCCATTTATTATTACCAGCCTTTCATTTAAGAAAAATAATGGACTCAGAAGTTGTGCAGAACCTTTACAAGAATGAAAGGTAGTTCAGAAAGAAATGACAAACGCTGCTTTTAATACCAATATAGTGGAATAAGGGTGAGTTTCTGAGCCAGTCCAAAGCTCTGTTTAAGCTGACAATTGATCTGTGTGTTGGGATGTGCCCAAGGGAGGGTGACAGAGCTGGTGAAGGAGCACAAATCTTATGAGGAGCAGCTGAGGGAGCTGGAGTTGTTTACCCTGGAGAAAGGAAGGCTTATGGGAGACCTTATTGCTCCCTACAACTCCTTGAAAGGAAAGTGTATCCAGGTGGGGGTCAGGCTCTTCTCCTGGGTAGATAGAAAAAGAGGAAATGGCTTCAAGTCGCACCATGGAACTTTAGACTGGATATAAGAAGAAATGCTCTCACAGAAAGGGTTGCTGACACTGCAACAGTGCTTGAGTCACCATCCCTGCAGGTATTTAAAAGATGTGTGGGTGTGGCACTTGGGCACCTGGTTTAGTGGTGGGCTTGGCTGTGTTGGGTTAATGGTTGGATTTAATGATCCTGAAGTTCTTTCCCAATTTAAACAATCTGATGATTTTTGTCTGTTTCTGTACCAGCACAGAGGAAACCTGCAGGCCTGTTGGTTTTCAGTTGCTCTTCTTTCACTGACAATTTTAACTAGCTTGCAGAGTAGTCTAAACTTTTTCCCAACAGGAGCATGCTCATTTTCCATTATAAAGTGAAATATTTTCATTTTCCATTACTAACCACCAAAAAATAATAGAAAAACTCAGCAAAAATATTACAAATATGACCAGTCCTGTATTTTCTGACATTTTTCCCAAGACTAAATTATTATTTTCCTAAACACCCTCTACTCTAAGATCTCTTGAAATCTTCCCAGTTTCAACAGGATAAGCTACTGATTTTGGCAATATTATTTCCTATTTCTTTCACATATCAGCCTGTCCTAAAATCTCACTGATTTATCCCTTCATGCTCAGCCAAATTAGAATAAAATTGCAATTAAGAGTCTTGTCTTCCCCTGACGTGTGATCATTGCACATTTGATTGCTGTTAATAAACACTGATGATCACATTAATTGCCATTACAAACTAGCAGTTTCAATTTTGAGAGCCCTGTGTGGTCTTTGCTCTGTGCACAGCCACAAGGTGCAGCTTGTCTCTTCAATCTGCACCACTGATGGAGACAAAAGGCTCCTGAGATGACCCCTGGTGACCTGTAACCACTGAACCAATGCTTTATTGCTGTGGGTGATAAGTGTGCATGCTCACACTTGATCTCCCAAAAGAGTTAATTTTATTATACTTGGCACGAAGAGAGACTGAAATGAGCAGACAGCAAAATATAGTTGAGCCTGTTTAAAGAAAAACTGCACAAATTCATAGTACAGCCCCAGTTTAATTACTGATCAGGCTATATTTATGCATGATGAGAAACAGCTTATTAAAATAGTGAAATGTAATTATCTCATCTCTACTCCAGACAGGTCTGACTGTCCCTGTATGAAAGCCAGCATGGCAGCTCCTCTTTGGGATCTGTAATCATAAGCTTTATTCAGTCTGCCCAACGAGCCTTTTAGTGTCTAGAGACGAAGTTTGGCTATTTCTTTCAGTTTACCAGTAGAAATAACTGATTTAATCAAATTCTGTTGCAGTTTCCTTGCTCGAGCACTAGAGCTGATCCCTCCTGGACTCCTCAGCCCATGGCATCAATCAGCCCCATACAAAAAGTTGTTTATTTTGAACTGCAGTTTCACACAGCCCAGTTTGGGTGCCTCCGCAAGGCCACATGGCATTCCTTAGGGAACTGCTCAGAGGAGTGTTTTAGGGTGGCTCACACCCCCACCACACAGCCTTAACCCCTCTCAGAACCAACAAGAGCACCCAGCCCTTGGTCCTGACCCCCTACAGACCCCATGGCAGCTTTATTTCGGGCAGATTTTCACACAGAGGTGCCTGGGAGCTCGTGTGGGCTGTGACAGCTTGGAGGAGTGGTGTTCCTCTAGCCCAGGAGTGTGGGTGGTCATTGCATGCCATGGGAGAAGAATGGGACAGGGCTGAGGGGTCTTTGGGAGTGCAGGGCTGGTGCAGAGGGGGCTTTTCCCTTCACCCCTCTGCTACAGGAACAGTGCAGAGGAAACTACTCCCTGAATCCCACTTGGAGGGGAGGAGAACAACTCAGTTTTATTCCATACCATGCAGGCGGCTAGAGGACCAGATCTGGGAGCAAAGCTTGCAGATTAAGTTATTTAACAGGGTGGATACATTCTGAACAGTTTGGGGGGGGTTTTTTTGGACCTTATGTATACAAACATGATGTGAATTCTCATCTGGTTGACTCAGTTTCTTTTTCCATTTGTGCCAGGTAAATGCTTCATTTTATTTGTCCACAACTCAACAGCCTTGTAGCTTCAGAACCAAACGTGAAATTTGAGCTTTTTATTGACTTCTTCCCTTAATTATCCCAAAACTGGCTATTTATTTTACAGCTCCTAATATCCAAATATTCAGTGCTGTTTTCACCACCTCCACCTCCTTAGCTGAAAGGTGACTCGGATATTGCAGTGAAAATTGTTATACATTCCTTCCAGGGATATTTAGAGAGATGCTTCAGCTATAAAGATTGTAACCAGATCTCAGTCTGTCTGAAAGGCTGCTTATGTTTGGATCCAATTGTTCTGGTTTATATCCATGCCTAGGAATGTTTAGTTATCCTTTAACTGTAAATTATGTTATTCATGTGTGTATTTGCTGTGATTTCTTCTGCTATAAGGGACATTTCAAGTTCTGCTCTCAAGGAATTAGGGTAGAAATCCCCAAAGCACTTAAATCACTTGAGCATACTGAAGTATTTCAGTTATTGCCAGCTGTGGATGTTAGCCTTTGCCATCGTGCTGACAATGTCACTTAGAAAAGCCCTGTGGCAAAAACCTAAACCTGCCACAACTTTAATAAAAACTCAGAACAGCATCACCTCCCTGCTTCCAAAACTTCAGCAAGCTGGGCTGTGAGTCCACTGGTTGTAACTTCCTTGGGAAAGGCTACTCTTAATTGTAATACCTCCTTTGAAGAGTATTTGTGATCCGAATTCTGTTGTTCTCATCAAATGACAGCAACCTTGCTGGGGAGTGCTCTACTGCTTCCATTCAAAGGGAGCCTAGAGCAGTTCCATCAAAGGAGCTGCTTCCCAAGGGAGAATCCAGCACAACTTAGAAAGGATCTGTTAGGCAGAACTGAAAAACTAAAAGATCAAGTGGAGAATATTTGCACTTAACTGTAAGTGCTCTCTAGACTTACATTTATACCTTATCAGCTTCAGGTAGAATTAGTGCTAAGGTTTGCTGATACGGCATACTTAAAATAAATCTTTTGACAACAGCTTCAGGTGCATTGGAAATAATACTTAATTAAAACCACGTAAGTAAATGTCAGCAGTAGCCTCCAAAGCTTTGACATTAAAAAAAAAAATATTCAGTTAAAAAAAATCTCTACAACTGCCTCTTCAGTGAAGGATGGTGAATTAATCTACTACTTTCTGAAAGGTTTCATGTAATTGTTTTATTATTCAGGAAAATGGGCAGGTTCAACCACTCCACATATTTGGGAAGAGATCAAATGTAGATGAAAGCTCCCTCTTTAACCTTACTGATGTTTAATGAGACAATTTTACAGAGCTGCTGTTCCTTCTCTTATCAGCAGCCTCCTAAATCTGGATTGTTAATGGCTTCTGTGAAGCAAATCAGATCAGCATCTGATGTCTTGTAAAAACCAGTGGAGCAACACGTACCAATGTCTGAAAAAGATCTGATTTTGAAGTCTGAATAAGACAGAAATTTCCTATTTGAACAGCTGCAAATATTTTGTTTCCCCTTTTATCTTTACTCCCCTCATCAGTTTAGTTGGAGCCCACAGATTCAGCAAACTGAGCTTTCAGGTATCCTGCTCTCACATTTGGCCTCAAGGAGCAGCCTGGAGTGAGGAATGTCCTGGGATGTGGCTGCTGCCCTGGAGCTGCAGGGCTCTGCCTTTGCAGCTCCCTTTGCCTGTTGGAACCCTGGGTACTGAGGATTTTAGACTTTCTGTCCTGACAGACACTGCCCCCCAAGAAACCCTGTGTTTGACCTGAGGC
>VZSR01001863.1:2641661-2694028 GCA_013398615.1 Brachypodius melanocephalos
ATCTGAGTCCCAACAAGAAATACCATCTGGAGCATTTAATCCTGACTCTGACAAAAAAGAAGATAAAAGCAACATCTGCCCAGCCCTTCTCATTCAGAGAGACCATAATGGATGTGCCCTCAGCACAGCCAGGAGTGTCTGGAGTTCCACCCCAGCATTCCTCTCCAGGCCTGGCTCAGAGGAAGATGAGAGCTCATCATGCATCCTCATGCTCTGTGCAGGCCTGCAGTAAAAAACCCTTCAGTCCAGGGTGTTTTTCCCATGGGTCAGGACACAGAAAGCAGCTCTGAGCACTGCAGATGTGAGGACAGGCTGGTGAGCTGCTGCCTGTGGTGCTGCACTCCAGCCAGGGCTGCAATGCACTGGGAGGATCACAGGCTGCAGCCTCCACCTGAGGGATGTATCACTGTGGCTATCCTGAGAATCCAGCAGGGAGCAGAGAAAACCTCCCTCCATCGATGGGGAAATATCCCTACTAAGGATTTACAATCCATGTTGGAGGGGAAAGGACAGGAAGCCTCTTCTCACCTGTGCTAACAACTCAGCTGGGTTTTGTTTGGGACAGACTGTGGGGAGAGTAAGTGGAGCTGAGCAACTTCCCACAGCTGGATGGGGATGGACTGGATGAAGCAATTTATTGCAGAATCAGCCCAGGGACAGGAGAGGAGGTAGAAACCAAAGGAGGTTTGTGAAACAGTAATAAAAGGAAGATTCAGCTTCAGGGAGGCTGAAACCATTTGTCAAATCAGCAAGCAGTCTGCTCTGAAAGAAAGGAGAAAATTGCTTCCAAAAATCCAGAGAAAATTACAAAGGTTCTGGCAATTGTGAACCACCCCCAAACTACTCTGTTTTGGATGGAGAGTGTTTTGCAGCCATAACTGAATTATTCCACCCAATTCTGGGCTGTGGGGCTGGGTGGGAATATGGATGTGGAGAGCTATAGTTGTAATTCTAAATAAGGAATATGCACGTGGAGCAGAGACTTAGGTGCACAGAGGGCTGTGTGCATAATTCAGTACCTGAGTAATTATCCTGGTGGAGAATTAACCTCCAGAATTGTGCAACAGAGCTACTGACTCTGCAGCTGAAAAAGCTACACGACTAAGTGGCAGCCCATGAGCAGAACTGTCTGCTTCCTCTGACAGCAGTAATTGCAGTTTACATCATCCAGCACCCACTGTGAAAGAGCAGGATCATGGCTTTGCCTCACAGGTCATCAGAAGAGCACCTCAGTCCATCTAAATATCAGGTGCATTGGTATCATTCTCCTGCTTTTCAGCTGACATTTCTGAAAACAGTAATTTTCTCGAGTTACAAACAGAAGAACTAATCAGTCAGAGTAAATTGGGGTTAGAATGGGCATTTCAGGCATTCAGCTATGGATGAATTTCACAGCATATTTAGACTGCTTGTCACACTCGTGAGGATGAATGTGCTGTGGCCACTCCTCTTTGTGAATCCTTGACATGTACATGGTGGCCCTATCCTCACATGCTTTTATCCATTCTTTTCCAGGCAAAGCACCCCTGAAAACCCACAAGTACATCTGCCCAGGAAGACTGAGCCAAAGAGAGAATATTTGTCTGCAAAGTCAGCTTGATTCAGTGCTCATCAGACAACACACAGGTGTCCAAGGTATGACAGTACTCTTAAAAAACTTTATGCTTTATTTCATATAGGCTATTATACCTTAAAAATGCTATGACACACACGGGAAGAGTTGAGGCAATCTTTGTCTTCCTTTCTAACTTAAACCAGGGAATAATTTTTGACTGAAGCATCAGCTTTGGCACTTCCTGATGTTTTTCATGATCCTAATCTCTTTTATTTTCACTCTATCAAAGCAATCTGCTATTGATTTCTACAGTGCAATGTCTTCTCAAAAGACTGTACATATTTGTTAATCTGAAACAGAAAACAACTTATGGATGAGGCAGTTTTTCTTTTAATACACTATTCAGAGGGCAAGCACCTGCTAGGGCACTAAGGACATGAAATATTAAGCTCTATGACCAACCAAGCTATCTTCTAACTCTTTTTGCCTTTATCTCTGCACCTTTTGCATATAAAATCTTTATTTACATGAAATATGATGTAAATGCTTAGGTGCATAAAATTAATGGGACAACCAATTTTTAATATCAGTTGTAACAGACACCAAATCAATTTTGTGGCTTGGATAAATAATTTACCAAAATGTTGTGATTTTTCTTTAAAAGATATTTAAGGCGAAATTTAGTTTCCAGAAAAGGGATGAACCCAAAGATATTAGTATTTTCCTCCTAAGCTTTTGAAGGATGGGACTGTGATTTCTTCCATATTTGTATACAGCAAAGAACCAGTTCCAAGCCCTCTCTTGCATAAACAAAATAATGGTGACAATGCATAATGATTACAAAGGGGGGAAAGAATCACTCTAGATTTTATAGAAGGAGACACACAAAATGCCCAAAACAAACACAAAAAAGAATTTACATTACAAGCATAAAAAAAAATATTCCTGACGAACATAAGAAAGCATTCTGTGGTTCTATACAGGAAAGGCAATAATGAATAATAAATAGTAGAAGAGATGCTGTTCTCCTCGGTGACTGTGAAATTCCTTTCCATGCTTGTCTGTTTCTTCACTGTGCTGGGAGGCTCCAAGAGGTAAAATCTAATTTGGACTGATGAGACATGTGCTTGGAGTCTGATATTTCCTATTTTAAGTGTGCTCATTTAATACTTCATGGATCAAATGCTGCTTTCAGTTCCATAGATACCTGGACATGGATTTTATTGATTTTTTTGAAACCACTCTGACCTTGTTTCAACTAGATGGTGGCCTAATATTGTTATTCTAACTCGATGGAAATGTGAAGAGATTATAAAAATATACTTTTTTTTTTTTTAATTGGGCTGGTTTGTGGTGTGTTCTAGTTTTGATATCTGTGTTTCTGGGATGGAATATATTTATAAGGTAAGCAGTAAAATGATTCTTTTATTTGAAAATAGCAAATTATTGACATTATTAAAGCAGATTGGGGCTTGTTTTGGGTTTTGTTTTTGTTTTTTTCTCTTGACATAGGCAGGATTGTATCTGTGACTTTTCCTTCAGGGTACATAACCACTCTGAGGTCGATTTCCTCCTGGTGGAGTAGTCCAGGACAAGGGAAATTTACCATTTTTTGTTGTGCAATGCATTGTGCAATTAATGCCTAGGATGTAAATTAAAACCTGCCCAGCAGATAAATTAGTCTGTTATGACAAGGCCTCCCCAGTCCAAAAGTGGAGGTCATGCTCAGAGCCACCCTGTGACGTTCGTTTTTCAAAGGATGACTTAAACAACCCCATGTATATCAAAAGGATCTAGATTCTTAGCAAAAGGAATTCAGAGCAGGCAATGGTAATTTATTTTGGGCAATTAGTCACTGCCCTGTCAATGCCAGCAGAGTTCAGCAGGAGTTTCATGGGTACAAAAGTGGGCTTCATCCTATCTAAGGCCAAAGGGTTGCTAATGGTTGTAAGAACTACAGTTCCACCCTAATAATTTAATTTCAAGTGTGCTCAGATTTTCTAAAACTAGACTTTGTCTCTGCTCCACCGCATCAGATCTGCAGTGAGATAAACTAGTAAAATCTTAGCTGGCAGAAAAGTGCTGTGGCAGAGCAGAGAACCTGATCAGAGACCACCTCTTCTCACCTCACTGGCATTTGCTACCTCACAGTAACACCGGCAGCCAGGCTCCAAGCTCTAAAGTGATGGGATTCTGTGCAGGAAGGGCTGCAGGATGGTTTACCACTTCCAAGGTCTCCCAGCCACATTTTTAACCAGAGTACATCTCAAATTCAGGGCTGATTCAAACCCAGCTATCCCCAAAGTCGTCCCATAATATCACTCCAGATTTTTAAACGTTGTGCTGCAGTTGAGATATAAATCTCTGTGTGCATTCCCCAGCATTCATTTTCCATGGAAGTCATCGGGACTGGGAAAGAGGAAGAATCAGACTTTCTCACAAGATTTCACATTCCCCCTGCCTCCTGCCGACTCCAAACTGACATGGGAGCAGTCTCTCCCGAGGAATTCTGCTGCCTCTGGTTCTGGTTGACATCAAGAAGTGTTGAGGTATGTGTGAAAAGTTAACATTTCCCCCCCTCTGAATCTCAAATAGCACACAAAGTTCAGATGCAGTCACAACCAGACGTCAGTTGTAAGTTCTTCATGTCCTTGCTACAGATATTTCATTTCTAAAAGCAGCCTGTTAATGTCAAACATTTCCATTCTAGCATTCAGAGATTATGGGTTTATTGCAGCAGCTGTAATCTTCCTGTATTTCAAGGGAAATATATTGGGAGACATTTTAAATGCATTTTCCCCTATTAACATAAATCTTGGCATCTTGTGTAATAAAGTCAAATAACAGGGCATAAATTACACCAAAAGTCCTGAAACAATAAAGAAGTCCTAAAGGAAAAAACAAAATTAAATTAAGATTTCAGGTTTAAAATTTTGTGTGGGAATGCAATTCCTCACACCAGGTAGTCCTTCTGTCACCAGAACACAAAAGCTGAGGTGCTACTAACGGGACACAAAGCTTTTCACCAGAAGGTTTTAATCCCTGCAGCTCCAGAGTGTTTGGAAAACATGACTCTCCACTGTCTGGCTGCTTCTTGGTGGCTTCTGCAGGGCAGGTTCCATGGATACATGAGGAACAGGCTGAAATCTCCATTTCAAGTTTTTTTCCTTATGGATAGCTATAGTCTAGGCTGCTGAGGGTAAATTCAGCTTCAAAAGCATGTGTCCAAGTACCCTCAACATTGTTTAAACTCTGCAAGGATGCTGGTGCAGCATGAGAAAAAGGAGATGGTAATTGATTCTTTCATTAATTCAACTAAATATTTTTGGTGATCCCTTCAATTAAAGTCCCCGGATTTACACCCCATATTTAGTCAGATTGTTGTCGTGCCCTAACAGCAATTCAGGGACTTGTTAGGGACTTATTTATGGAAACTTCCTTTCTTTGCTGTGAGACTACAAATGATCTATTGTATGCTTGATTGTTTCAGATGCTCTGGTTTACATGACCTTTCTTCTAGCTGCATAGCCAAACTCACTGTGGGCTGAGAAAATGCTGTGAACATTATTTCAAATAGAAGAAATTTCTGTGCAGCCTCAATCCCAGTCTTCCCCCTTTTTTGCCACCCCTTTGTCCACCCACTCCTCTTCTTTGATTTGATGTTTGTTTCTGTTTAGGCGCCTATCTAATGCTTTATTTATTGACTACATAGTTTCCAAATGAAAATAAGAAAGGAGGGAAATCAGAAGAGAGATATTACTTCAGGAAACACTCTCTATGTGCTGAGGTCAGTGTAGTAAAGCTCTTGATATAGTAGCAAATCCAGTAACACTTTTTTCTGCCAGGGAACAAGTCTTTGTGTGCATGTCAAAGCACTCTCCCACTCTCCCAGAACTTTCTCGCACTCTAAGAAAGCTGAAAACTAAAATGAAGGTAGAGTTTCTGGGGTTGTACACACCCTGTGCCTGAAAACGCTCTATTTTTGACTCCCATTATCTCTTTCTTTCAGCTTGTTCCAGTGTATTTTTAGTGTTTTCTTCCATGCATAACATTTGATAGGGAGCCACGTTAGAGTAAGGTCTGCAGGCTGTAAGGGCTGAAGCTCCAGGTAACCATGCTGGCTCCTGTGAGGGGCTCCAGGAGGAGCTGAGGCAGGGGGAACATTGGATTTCTCTCACAGCTGCTCAACAGGAATCCTGCTAGAAGGCCAAACATGAGCAAGGTTTCCTGCAGCAGCCCTTAACACCATTCAGGGACAATTAAAGGGGAGGTGTGTGAGGGCTTTTCACATGTGCTCTAAAACCCAAAGAAGCTGAGATCTGAATTCTTTTGTTCACATGGCCCACGATCCGTGCTGGAAGCAAGTGGTGGGCAGGGATGCCACCCCTGCCTCTCTCCTGAGCATCCTGTGATGGCAAGAGGCTCTGAAGCCAGAGCTGATGGTGCAGGCTGAGTCAGCAGCCTCGTCACACTCCTGCACTCACCCTTGCACTGCTTCTTTGTGAGCTGCCTTCTGCACTGAGCAGCTGCCATCGCCCTCAGAATCACTCAGGACCAAAAGGGAGGCACTTTGCCCAGGGTGTTAAAGAAATTAATGCCTTAAGCTTCAGTTTTCATGTGTTTCACATTCTCTGCTGCCCAGGGTTGCAGTTCTGAGCTCACATTCAGTGCCAGTCAGCTCTCTGCACAGAGCAGGGAGACAAAACAAATCCTTTTCCTACTGAAGACCAAGGACAACTTTCAGACCCAAAAGCACAAACAGCAGTGGGCTGGAGGGAGGAACAAGAAGGATGGGACCTCACAACCTGGAGCTGTAATTGGACAATTAAACCCCAATGTGCAAATGGACCAAAACTTATAAAAATGTCAGACATTGTGACCGCTCAGCCATTTTGTGACCATTTTGGGTCCACCTTGAGTGTAGCTCTGGTCAGGCTCCTGTCCTGCCCAAGGTGTATCCTGGAGGCCTTTCAATAAATCCCTACTTTATTCTCCAGCTCTGTCCAGTCTTTGTTCCAGGTCAGCCTTCCCAAGGCACCGAAATGGTGACAGTATTTTCCTCTTTTGTATAGGCTTTACCAGCAATTCATTGGGAATAAGGACCCTGAGGTCACCCAATGTGCCCTGTGACAGTTCAGCTATAGCTGTTCTTGACAGATGATTATCTTGCGGCTGTGAGCCTCCTGTGATTCTTCCTCCCTTCCACAGCAATCTATTCCAGGGGTCTCTCATCCTTGCTGTTGGATATTTGGCCTTAAGGTCTAACTGAATGCTCCTTGTTGCAGTTTTAAGACCATTGCTTTGCTTTTTTTGTAAGCACAACTGCATTTTAAACGCTGGACAACGCTAATCATTGCTTTTCCAGTCTTAAGGATCTCCGAGTGCAGTGATTACTACAGATGATACCTGGTTTTAAACACACTGGTTTGATATTTTCTCTATTTGCCACAGTCTGATTTGACTCACAGTCACAGCTTCTGATTCATTGTGACCCTCAAGTCCTTGCTGGACAAAGTGATTTTCAGCCAGACAACCCCCAGGCTGTGCTCATGCCATTAATATATTATGCCTGATTGCCACGATTTCCACTAGTCAATGTTGTATCACAACCTTTTTCTAAATAGAATGGTCTTTTTCTTGAAAGAATAGCCATCCTATACCACTTCTCTAAATCACCAGCATCATTTTGAATTCTTACTCCATTCTTTGAACACTTCTTGTCCATGCCAGCATAGTATCATAAGTATATTTTCCACCCCATCACGAAAACTGTCAATTATTAAGCTGCCCTGTGTCTGTCAGAGCTCAGGGACTAACAAAGGGTATTTGCATATTGAGCCATCTTCTCCCTGCCCCTGTCTCTCTTCTCTGCTCAGTTCTTCTCCTGAATCATTTTCCAAGTAGATCCTCTGATACTTTCCTGTGCATGCAGTTTTCTCATGAATAGCTCCTGGCTGAATTGGGAAGACTGGCTCTTTATGATTTACTCAAGGCTGAGCATTTCAATCCTCAAAAAACAATCCTCGATCTCACTGCAACTAAAACCTGCTTCAGAATAAATAGCAAAATCATTGCAAATTTCTTTGATACTTCAGGTTAAAATCCAGCTGTGATTTGAAGTTTAAAGTTTAGGTAACTTCTGCTTTTTCATTCTTTTGAGCATCTTGGTGCATGACGCACTCAGCCATGTCCAGCACCCAGCGTAGCTATATCTTATTTTTATTTATCTGCTTCTTCTGACCACAAAAACAAGCCTGGCCAACAGAAAGGAGGCCAACATCCCTAGCAAAGACTGGGTCAAGATGACTGTAATAAGCAAACCTAACAAAGTTAATGCAAATAAGATTTGCAGAGTCTGTTACACTGAGTACCTTAGGGAGTGATTCAAGCCGAGATGAAACTTTCTGGGAATGTGCACTGGGCTGAACCAGAACCAGTTATCCTTGGACCCCCCTTGAGCCTGAGAAGTTAATTTCTAACTTCTGTTATTTTTTTTTCTATTCTAGTGAAAGCTTTTGCTTTGAAACTTGGAGTCACACTATGGTCCCTGTTTTTATTACTAAGCAAGAAATTTATGACTCTTGGATATAAAGATGAGATGAAAATGTAACCAAACATTTCAAAAGCTCAAAAATATAAATATGAAATACAAGCAATGCTTTATTTTTTTTTAAAAAAGTTACAATCCCAGTTCCATCTGCTTGTGAAGAAATCCTTCATTTGAGGTGAAATATAGGTTATAATTTCTGAGGCCTTGGGCTTGGCAGCATGACTTTTGGCCTGTAGCTCAAAATGGAGCTGGCCATCTGCACTTTGGGAATCCATTACCGTTGTCAGAACCACGGGGGTATTATAGCAACTGCCCAAAGCAAAACAAAACCAAACCAAAACACTTCAAGACACTATAGTCATTATATCCATCTGCCTATCTATTTATAAACCAGTTTGCTGAGGTTCTCCACACATTCTGGAGGCAGTAACTTGCTATTCCTATTTATTTTTGCAGGTGTCCTTGAACCACGCTTTTAAAAAAGCAAAACAGCACCGGGCTGAGAAGGGGAGAACTTGTTTGCTGCACTGAGTGAAACAGTAGGTCCTTTTCTCAGAGCCTGAAAAATCATACTGCAGTGAAGAATTTCTGGAGTTGGCTCTATTCATTTGCCACTTTGGGGAATACTAATTGAGCATTCAATAGCTCAGCACGGTGGGAGTGGGGTAAACCAATCCAGGAACATCATCAGCCATGGGGAAACCAATTTCCTCTCTCAAACTTATTGTTCCTGTATGTCAAAGCTGGTCCCAAGAGACTCTACTCATTGCTGACACATTCCAGAAATCATTTAATTTTCCCAACACTTTTTTTGGTTTTTTTTTAAATTTACTTTTTAAATTGGCAGAAGCAGACGAGAGAGTTAAGTATCCCAAGGGCAAAAGAGAAATCTTATGAAAGAAATGTTGAGAAGAGAGGCAAGACAGCTAACAAAGGGCAAAAATGCCAAACCTGCTTGTGCAATTCCACTGCCCTTGGAATACTGTGCTGTCCATGTACATAGGTGTGAACGAATAACCAGTGCATCTGCAAAAAGGTTATTTACTTGGCTGCTCTCTCTCCTGATTGGAAGTGGAGCAGCTCTGTTGAACTCATCAGAATTCTGTCTTTGAGGCTGCTGAGCTCACTTCAAAACTGAGATGGAAGGTCCTTGGAACATGGAGCTGAGAGAAAAGTGTTGCCAGCCTGCTGAAGGTGTGGCTGCCCCAGGCAGTGGGGATGTGCCAGATTCAGCCTTGCTCTCCAGCTGCGTTTGAGAAGCTACCGCGAATGGAAGAACTACAGCAGAAGTAAGACCTTTTTTATTTCTCCTCCAAACCAGAGTTATCTGGCTGTCCTTGAGAGGAACAGTGAAGCCCCTTGACAGTCACAAACACTTTTCACAAAGGAGGTGTTACACCAGTGAACATGCAGAACAACAGGCATCTCCAACATTCATTTTGTTTTCCTTTCATACGGTTAGAAAAGAAAACACACAATTATCATATTTGCATAATTCCTTTAGAAAACTCATCCCTCAGCAGTTTTAAAGACATTGCTTCATCTCCTCCTCATTTCCTGCAGGGATATTACTGTCATCTGGAAAATTTAAGTCCACCTGACAACAAATTTTCTGGCTGAAACTAATAGCAACACGGCAACAGCTTTCAAACATTCTTTGCACTGCTTGGGTAGGAAGCCAGGATTAAAGATAGACTGTGTTTCTCCACTGCACTGAAAGCCTGTACTTTAATGTTTTAAAGCTTCTAAAATTGTGTGCCAATAGTATCATATCTGTCACTGGCAACAGTGTTCATTCTGCCAGTGGCAGAATTCAGCTCTGGGAGAACTTACTGTGGTTTTCCTTATGTGGTGGTAGATCCACAGTAGGTCATAATTTCTCACCTACTAGGTATTTTCCCTGAAATTTCAACACATGCAACTCTTCCTCACTTCTTTACAAAGTTTAGCAGGCCTGTCAACACTGTTACCCCAGGATCTCACATTAATTAATCTATCCTCACAGCACTCCTTTGTTAGATGCCAGATTTTTCAGAGAGCTCAGACTCAAATTTTCAAGTGCTCAACACCTAAATTGGAGCCAGATTTTCTGAAAAACTGGGTTCTCTTTCAGTTTCTTAAAGAAGGTGCAAATTTTTCAAAGTTTCCAACAACCCTAGCAGCACTGTCTGCTGCCCAGATTGTGTGAGAAGTTGAGGACTCAGTGTGCTTCTTCTCTACCTGTTGGAACCCTGGGCACTGAGAATTTTAGGCTTTCTGTGCTGACAGGCACTGACCCCCAAGAAAACCCTGTGTTTGACCTGAGGCCGTGGAGAAGGCTTCCAAAATTGAATGACAGCACTGAGATTATGGGTGTGGAGTTTGAATAGAAGTGTGTAATATCACATGGTGGGAAACACAGAGTTTAGGGTTTTAGAATATAGTAATATATATAAAGCAGGATGGAGGATTTAGAGCAGAGGCTGAGTCCTTCTTTTCCACTACTTCTCCATGGGTCTGGGTGGTATTTTGTAATTGGATAGAAGAGTCCACATTGTGGGCCATGGGTGGTTGGTTATTGGGTTAAAAGTAAAAACAAAAAAAAAAATTAGATGTCATTTCTTAATTGAACAGTTTATCCTTAAAAGGCCTTGTAGAGAGACAGATAGGAGCCATTTTTGTTAGCTTGAAGTGCTGTAGAAATCACAGTTTGTGGGACTGTATCGTAGATAAGAATTAATAAACACCTGAGTCCAAACAAGAAATATCATCTCAAATATTTAATCCCAGCTCTGGTAGAAAAGAAGATAAAAAGCAACATCTACCAATGAACATTTTGGTGCCTAAAGCGGAGGTGATTTCCTTGTGAAGTCTGGCTGTCAGAGTGGGAGGCTGAGCTCTTCTGAAAACCTGAAATTCTCTTGCGAGGTTCTCACCGCTTTGCAGGAGACAAAACTGACAGCTGGAGAGAGGGCCCAGAGCGGTAGAACATTTGTGCAGGAGGTGGAAATGAGACCAGGATCCAGGCTGTCAAGCCACCCATTTCTGTCCCCTCTGTACTCAGAGCCTGGGCTGCAGCGTGGCTGGCTTGTGACAGCTCCAGGGAGAGCCGTGTGTCACGGGCTGTGACGTGGGCACGGGCTAAAACACGAGCTCAGCAGCATCCTGAGCGATGACAGAGCTGCTGCATGAGGCACAGGGGATGAGGCAGAGTGGAGCAAGTTCCTGGAAAGCCGCAGTGGAACGCTTTGTCCTCCTCCTACTCGGTGGAACTGAGAAATACGGATGTACTAGCTGTGCTTACATCTCAGAATTAAAGCAATGCCACAAAGGCAAAAGGTGGTTTGTCTTTTTTTTCTTTTTTTTTTTATTTTTTTGGTGGGGTTTTTGGGGGTTTTGTGATTTTTTGGGGGTTTTTTGTTGTTTTTTTTGTTGTTGTTGTTGTTGTTTTTTGGTGGTTTTTTTCACTGATTACTATCTTTTACCGTCTCTGGCTTACAGCTTGAATACACTGTGATATAGATTCATCCACTGCAACTCTGTGAGCCCATAAAGTGATTGCAGGTCACCAAGGGCTCCTGCTCAGGACAGCCCTGGGAAGAAAGAAGCCCACAGGTCAGGCTGAACTGGTAAGCACTGCTGAATGACACAGGGGAAGAGAGCAGGAGTGGGAAATAGCCTCAATTATCCACGCTGTTCACTCATCAGGTTGCCCCATCTTTGTTTTGGACTGTGCTAAGCAGCTGCCTCTGAGACAAACTGGGCTCAAGTGGAGTTAGCTCTGAGGAGAACTCAGGGCTAAGAACCAGGCTTTATTTTGTGTAGCAGCAGAGGCATAGCCACAAAGCCTTGCCAAAGGTTAATTTCTCTGAGCACACACACATCTCAGGTGTTCCACTCCTCTTTCCTTAGTGAGCATATTCAGTGCTGGCTTGGTGAGATCTGAACCTCCTGTTTCACGTGGAGCAGCCATGCCTAAGGCTGAGGACTCACCACAGCCATGCCCAAAGCAATGATTTTGGTGGCACAGCAGCTTGGCTCAAAGGAGAGGCTGTACAAAAACCTTTCTGTTAAGATGCAGAATCCTCCCCCACTCCGAGAATGCAGGCAGAGCTAATTTTCAAGTGTTCCTATTTAAGCTCTGGCAATTGTTAGGCACCGTATCTTTTACTTCTAACAAAAGTGTCTCAGTTTTCAAGGGTCCAGAGCAAGAAGGCAAAGGCCACAGTCACAGATGTGCTAACCACCAACAGGGCAGGTAGAGAGTTGCTCATCCTCTGTTGAAAGAAGCTGGAGCAAGTTTCAAGGTGGCCCTGGATTCTCAAACCCAAGGCAGTAGTATCCCACAGTTTCCTGTTCTCTCTCCTTTTCTCAGTCACGTAGGCAGCTCCTTGTCCACTCCCTCCCTCCATACAGTATCTTAATTTTAAAAAATATTTCCAACCAGGCTGTGGTAATGTGACAGATGGGAATTCTCTGTCAGGTCCCTTCTGGTGAAACATTTATAAGGTGGTGTGTGGCTTCAGAAGGCAACGTATTAGAAAACTGGGAGGTGGAGAGTACAGAGGGAGAAGCTTTCCTATTTTAATTTTAAGCAGTAGGAGCACGAGTAGAGTGAGTCATAGCTCTTCAAACATGAATCCCAAAGAAAATAACAAAATGAGAAGAGGAGAAGTATAGATTAGGCAGACAGAGCAAACAATGCTGTCAATCCCTGCAGACCTGGATGGTGATTTGGTTGCAGAACACCCAGGGAATGGGCTGAGGTGCCACACATGGGTGTTTCAGCCACAGAGGAAGGTGAATCATTGCAGGTGACTTGGGACATGAGTGGAGCTGTAGTGATGGGCTGCAGAATGGCCAGAGGGCTGCAGTTTGTGTTTCTAGTGCTGCAGGGAGGGAGGGATGGAGGGTGTGCAGTGCCCAGGGGGAGCTGCCTTCTCCCCAGCCGGCTGGGATGTTTACCCAGCCTAGAAAGAGGGAACAGTGATTGCCATGACACTGAACACACAGGGTGGGTGGGGAAGACATTTCTAGTTTTGCACACACCCCCTCAAGACAGCATCACTACCATGAGAACTCCCATGATGTAATGGTATCCCAGCAATAGGGCTGGAACAACACCTCATGGATAGAGCAGTACCTGTGCAACACTCAGAGCTCTCCACGACAGCCATAATTATCCCCAGGACTAATTTTGTCAATCAGGGAGGCACTGGAAAACCAGGGATGGTTTTGCCAATCAAAAGGAGGGAACAGACGTGCTTTTTTCCTGGAGTCATTATTTATTTGTTTTGGCCAACAGCGAGTTCCAGTTTGTTGTCCTGGATGGCTTCAACACAACACCAGCCTTGATCACCTGCATGGCAAAACAGGGTTTAGCTCATAAAGAGGCACTATCTTTATGTGCATGGTGTTATTTGGAGATCTAGAACTCTCGTGGTTCCTGTGGTCCAACACACCTTTAATCTAGTCTTTATTTTGCCACTGCCAGATTGCCCAGTTAGACAGCAGGGCATGCTTTCCTGTTTGCTTAGCTGAAGCCACTGATCTTCAATGTTTACTAGCATGGTTGAGAAAAATTCCAGAAGAGTTTGGTTTGGTTTGGGTTTTTTTACTCTTTATTTATTTTATTTTCTATCAGCATTTGCTTATTTGTCAAAGTTGAAATGTTTTGAAGAGATGATTTGGTTTTGGCAGTTTTTCTTCACAACCCAGGAAATTTTGGGATCAGTCAGCACAAAGGCTGAGATTCTTAGGGCTCTTGGAATTGCACTGCCTGTGGGGAAGGGAGCCAAGATGTCTGTTTCTTAGCCCTAGTCCCATGTCTTTTTCTTTTTATAGAGGATTTTAAAACATGTCTCTCGTCAGAATATTACCAAAATTCAAACCATCCAAATTTTCTCTTAAGCAGAATCACCTTTCAATGCAGAACTGCAATATTTATGCACTTAACACCATTGCCAGAGGCACAAAAGTACAAAGCAGTGCTTTTTGGAATATTATCCAGCACCTACTTGTATTACAAACAATAATGCAGTGTCTTGCTAGAGCACATGTGAAATAGAAGTTCTCCTCTTGTTGATTCATTGCCACCCAGGTGACAAAGTCTAACTGGAAATGAATGTACCTTTGTTGGATCTGGGATAGATCCCAGATGCCTCTCACTGGCTTTTTTTTCTGATCCAAATGCTCTCCAAATTTTAGCAGCCATGATATTTTTAGACCTCTCTAGCATCTTGTGTCTTAGAGCTTTGTACCAGGCCTGGGAGGTGGAGGAAACACTGCAAGGCCCCATTCCATTAAGGAGAAGGGTGGAAGCAGGAGGCTGCCAAAGATCACAGTGCGGTTCCAAGGCAGAGCAGGACAGATGGCCACCCCTGCAGGAGAGAGGGGCTATGTTATTCCTGGCACACTCAGACACCTCCATTCTGCCAGCCTCCACTCCAGAAGCTTGGGTGGCTACAGGAGCCCATCATTTTCTGTGCAGGAAAGTCACAGCTTATTTGTGCTATGAAAAAGAATCCACACTTTTCCCCCTAAGCTGGACACCTATCAGGAAAAAGTGAAAGAACTCACTCCCAAAGGCAAATGTGCCAAATGCTAGGAGCCACTGCAGAATCATGCTGAGAGCAAAGCTCCACATCCCTTTGTGCTCCTGCTGTGCCCCACAGGGATTTAGGGACTAAATATTTCATTTCTCCTGCAGAAAGGACTCTAGTGTTTTCTCAGCAGCTTGACACTGTGTGATGGCATTCACCTTACAGGGTAGAGAGAACTTCAGCATTCCAGGCTGAAGCACCTACAGCATTTTGAAAACCAGTGAAACACACTGTCTGTATAGCATCTGTTTCCATGGCCTGCAAGTACTCATTTCCAGAAAGAAGAACAGCTGTAGTAAAGCAAAAGTTGTAGTAAATACTCAGCACATAGCTGCACAATACATAAGAACCGCTACAGAAAGCAAATCAGCCACATCCCTTTCTTCCATAACCTCCTGCCACCTGCACCCTAAACAGTGGCCTAGTTTTACTGGAGAACTTATTTCTCTCAAATTGCTGAGGCTGCACCTGCTTACTCAGTGCTGGTGAATTTGACTTACAAGCACAAAATCACTCTCGCATCTCCAGGTCTGTTTTCATTGCAGTTCACAGGCTATGAATAATTAACTACAGTTCTGCAAGAGGCATCTGCCTTGGCATAGAAATTCAGGGCTGGAGCTGAATTCAGCACTTGAGAATCATTTCAATGAAGTCCTCTAATTGTCTCTTTGGTGCACTTTGGGAACATGACAAGTGATGAAGAACTGCCCCTAGACTCATCCTTTAAGTGAGGTTCTTTGTCACTTCTTTCACTACAAATATGAATCAACGTGGGAATGGCAAGCAACCCCAGTTTGCATGTCTGGATGTATTTTACTCTAATGCTATTTTCTAGGCATTATTCTGCCCTTGGTCTGTGTTTGCACAGCACCGAACACAACCTGGCCAGGTGTGCTGAGAACTGAAGTGCTACAGCTATGGAAGAAACTCTGGGAGGGGCAACACTGAGGGAGCCCAGGTGTTTTTTCAGATGTGGCTCCCAAGATTAAGCTCAGATGTCTGAAGAGGAGAGCTCACAATGAACAATTTCTACAGCTAGGGCTCTACATGCACTCTCAGGACACAATATGCTTCAGGTAACTATGTCTGTTTGTCAAATTTGGATGCAGTTTGGTCAGCAAATAACTAAAATAAGAGACAGATGGCTAAATAGAGCAGGATGGAATGATGGGGGGAAAATGAAGTTTCCTTAGGAAACCAGGATCACAAAGACAACAGTGCAACGAAATGTTTGAATTCACATATTTTCTCATTCCACCTTTCTGGGGTTTTTTTGTGACAGTTCACACTTTTCCAGCAGTAGCTCCCCTTATTGCTTTTCCCTTACCAATTAGACTTGTGCTTCTTGTGTAATCAAATCTGAACCTCCCAATTTCTCAGAGATAGAATCAGTGTAAAAAGTAGTGGACTACAGGAAGTTAATATGAGATTAGAAGACTAAACACAAAGCACATTTAAGATACTTTCTTACTAAGATATACCATGACAATACAGATGAAAAAACCCTATATTCCCGTCTCAAATCAGACCTATTGCAGTCTTAGCAAACTCTGCTTAAACATTGTTATGGGGTTTTTTTTCCCCTCTACGCTCCAGTTTAAGCAGAAGCAAAGAGTCCCACAAATCTCATTATAAAATGTATTCCTGCAAGACTTCCAAACTATTTTAGGATGTTCTGAAACCTTTGAGCAATACCGTCAAAATAGGGTTTTGTGTTCCTTCCTAACCAAGTTACGTGAGAGTTTGAGATACCATTCTAACAGCAAAATCTCTTACACAAGAGAACAGTTTTATAAGAAGATAGTTGCAAAACAGTTCCTTTTTATTTCTTCAGTTTTGAAGAAACAATCTGAGATTTATAAACTATCTCCTTCCTCAGCATTTCAAAAGGTGAAATATGCTTGTATACAGTGGAGCAGTATTGTGGCCTCAATTCAGCACGATTCCTGGTGTAATGATACAGGACAAAAACACTGCAGAGGACATTTGTTGTATCCTTGTACAAGGCTGTACACAGAGATACCAAATCTAACTGAAAAACAAAAAAAATAAAAGCCATAGTGATGGGAAGACTACTTCATCTCCATCTTGGAAATGTTCCACCATTCCCATCTGCACAAAGGAAAAACAGGAATGAAACCATGAAGATTTATGAAAAACTGAAGCTGAGTACTGGCAAGTTCTCGATATATATACTTCTCAATATATATACTTCTCGATATATATACTTCTGCAGCCCCCTGGCAATACTGCACAGTGCCCAGTCCTGATGTAACCTGTGTAGAGTTCTAAAGAAAGAATTCCTCTTAACTTTGATGAAGGGCACAGTTTGATAAACTCTCCCTATAAACTCCCCTTCAGCTATTAAGAGCTGAAATATTGTGCTTTTACTGGATATCTTGTAAATTACACAGACATAAACATCACATCACCAGCAAGGCCAGTATCAAATCTAGCTGTAAATCATGAAAAGAAAGCTTTTATTTATAGATCATGGCTTGTAATTTTGAAAATTTATGCTTAGACAATTTTCCTCATCAAGAGTGAATAATTAAACCACAGCTTTAAAAACTGTATTTCAGCACCACAGTAACTTCAGAGCTTGCTGATTTTCTCGGGATGTAGGAGTGCACTTTGGGCTCTGGCTGACCACTCAGGTGTATAATTCTCAATTTCAGTAGCTGGAAGCAGGCTGCTGCACACGTCAAAATTATTTGTACTGCTAACACTCTCCCCCAAAATGCTCCACACTCAGTTTTGCCGGTATTTTACTCTTTTAACAGGCTTGGATTGTGAAGTGTGATGCATGTTTAGAGCATGGTGTCTTCTCCTGTGGCTTTCTTATCTTCTTTTCTTTGTGTTAGAGCCGGGATTGATACATGGGAGTCGCTGTTTGGACTCAGTGTTTATTAATTCTTATCTATAGTACAGCCTCATGAGTCATGAGATCTAACTAACAAGGTAGAAAAAGGAATAGCTCTAACCTTCTAAGGTCTTTTAAGTGCTAATTACCCAATAATGAGGTGACATCTATATTATTTATATTTTTAACCCAATAACTGACCACCCAAGGTCTGCAATGCAGACCTTTTTCACCCAATTGGAAAAAAACACCCAAAACCATTAAGAAGAAGGTGAAGAATAAGGACTTAGACAATGCCCCAAATCCTCCATCTTGCCCCATATATATTATTATATACTAAAACCTTAAATTCTACGTCTCCAGGGTTTCAACCTTCTCTCCCCATCAGCTTCATTCCAGAGCACCCTGCCAAGGCAAGAGAGCAACCAAGGAGCTTGCAGAGCCCCTGCTGCCTGCCCTGTCACTCACATCAGCTGGCCCCAGGGCAGCTGCTTCTCCATCACCCTCTCCCCAGGACAAATCCCTGATGGGAAATGCAGGCTGTGGGCAGGCAGGGGCCAGGTGAGGGAGATGAGCTGATTGCAGCACTCCCTTTAAACTGCAGGCCCCAGGGCTGGTCAGGGCAGCCTAAGCTTGGAAGAGATGCTCTTCGAGGAGTGGGATGGACCATCAGAAAGGTGGGAAGGAGCCACATGACAAAGGTAAGAGTCCTGCACAGAAAGCAGTAACTGTTTGTGGATGTTCCTGGAGCAAATGCTGATTTTGTAGGTGGATGCCAAATAGGGATTTTCATGTATACCCACTGCTTACATCAGTTCCATTAATGTCACACATGTGTGAATTTATGGTAGTGTAAAGCAGCCCAAAATGCAGTGAGAACTATTAGACATTTTACAGTCTTGCAGGAGGGAATTCAGGGAAGGCTCTGTCTTCTGGCCACAGTCAAAGGAGCAAATGAGAAGCTCTTGGGGAATTCAAACTGGCCTGGCTGGGGCAATTTTTCTGCTTTGCATTTTTGTGTAGAGAGCTACTTGAAAATTTTCCAGCTAACTATTTTTTTTTCCCCTTCTGGAAAATGCCAATTCATGAAAATCAACAAGTTTCATGGGAATATGCTTTTTTTTAAAATAAAATATTTTCATTGCGCAGAAGAGCAAAAAGCAAATGGTGATGGCAAGGTCAAGGAATGTTCTGATATTTCATTTCAAGCTTGTCAGCTTTAACATTTCATCTTGCATAAAACTTTAAACAGAGGCAAAAATGAACCATGACTTATTTAAGTAAGAAAATGAGTTTATGGTTAACTTTTGTAGCTGTGTGGAGATGGAAACAGGGTGTGCTGAAAATATCATGTCTTTTGTGAAGCTCCAAAATCTGCTGCTGTTGGTCTCACTAGGGAGTTTTATCCTGGGTCAAGGAGCTGGAAATGGGAGGGGGTAGAGCTGTGAATGCCCACTGCTTGATGCCTACTTGAGGAATTGAGATACTGCTGTTAATAATGAGTTTAAAAGAGGACATCAGATCATTGTGTGTCCCTGGGCATGGAACTGCAGCTCCTTGCTAATGCCTTGCACACAGCTGTGTTATACAAGCCTTGGGATTAGATGCTTTGTCTGGAAAAATCTACTCTCAAGCTTTAATTCACACCTATCATTTTCAAACACTAACAGTGGATTACTTGTGTGTCCCATTTTATCTTGGGCAAGTGTGATAAATCTAATAAATCCTTAACTGTGGCCAGTGAGGCTCCCAGCCCATTTCTGTGAACACTCCTGTGTTCATCCCTCTGATGTGGTAAGATATAAAATATCACCAATTTTGTTTTTAATTAGTGGTCTCTGCTCAACAGCACGACTAAGCAAGTTCATGTTCTCTAGCTGCCTCCGTGTTTTTCCTTTTATTAGGATAAGGATTTTGATTTCTTGGAGAATTTTGGGGTTTGGTTGTTGTTGTTGTTGTGGAGTAGGAGTGAGTGGTGTTACATGTTTGGCTTTTACATTTGCAATAAGTTTTAGCAGATATGCTTGTCCTGGAGATCAAAATATATGTGAACATGAAGTACTTGTAGAGAATGAAGTGCTTTTTTAAAATTTAGAAATCCATGGTCAGCTTCTGGGCTAGAAGTATTTCCTTTTCTATGTTTAATCCAAATGAAGCAAAGGAGCCCATCTGAACTCAATTTAAAAAAAACCCCTGCTCTTGAAATTTGGCTTTTATGCAGAAAGTGTCAGTTTTGTAACAGAGCTATACCTTGACTGCTTCCTACATGCAAACTGTGCCCATGTTGAGGGTAGAAGTATTAAATTCAGCACATGCTTCTTGTCTGGAGATGGGAGAGCAGCTCAGGGCACCCTGTGAGGGCCATGTGTTGAAGCTGGCAGTCAGACCCCCTGCTCAAATCCCTCCTTTTACATGACAGCAGACAAGGCTGATGTGAATTTTGTCTGAGCAGCATGGGAGCAGATCTTTGGAGGGTTTTTTCCCCTCTTCAAAGGCTCCTCCCACCATGTGAGTCAGGCATTTTCTATATTTTATCTAGCTCTGCTCCTAGCTTATTTTATTCATGTCTAAGGCCCCAAAGAGCCTTTTATGATTTGTTTCACAATGCCTTTCCTACATGCTTTGGAGAACAAGCTGAGAATCCAATTTATGACAAGGTTCACTCTCACCACTCAATCACAGAATATGCTCAGTCGGAAGGCACCCTAAAGATTATTGCTTCAACTCTGGGCACTGCAAAGGATGGGAAATATCTGATATGATCTAACTTATGTTCAGCTTCAGCCACACAACCTGTGTTATAGCAAAAAGAAGCTGATCTCTGTATACGGGAGTCAAATAATAATGGGATAATCTAAATTTTCCTAATTTATTATGGTGTGTCTTTATGAGCATGTAGGCCTTTAGCTGCTTTTCTTTTTTTTTTTTCTTTTTTTTTTAAATTGCCTTAATTTTAAAAAAACAACAACAACAACAAAAAACCCCCAGCCCACTTAGTTTATTACAGCTACTGGAAAAGAGGTCACTTTATTTCCTATACTGGAGATCGTGTGTGTATTCACATGCCATTGGTCACCTGCACACTCCAAGTGCTTTGTGAGAATGTTTCCCCTACAGGGCTCCTTGCTCTGAGAAATGACTTGTCCAGAAATCATGAGCTGTGCTGCAAACCACACTTAAATTATCAGCTTCCTCCTAGGAGCCACAATGCAGAGAATGAGATTTTCAGCCTACACTTCACCAGGCATCAGAGATGCAGCACTGATATACCAAGGCAACACTTTTTTTGTCCTCTTCTCTGGGGCTAACTAGGCTGTGCCATCTGTTCCTGCATGCTGGGCAGGGCCCAGGGAAGTGCCAGGCAGAGCAATGAGGTCTTAGAAAGTGAGAGGTGAGGGTGGATGAAAAGGAGGTTCCAAGCAGGGCAGAGGAGAGCAAGGAGAGAAAATGATGAGCAGAAAGGGAAACATGCAGAGTGGGAGAAGAGTTGTGTCCTACAAGTGTTTGTGCAGTCTGTGCCTGGCTTGGTGTGACTTTCACTGCAGTGTCAGTGGTAACTCCACTAATGGGAGAGCTGGGTTTAGGAATTCAACAAGTGAAGGAATGCAAGAAGACTCCCAGGTGAAAAGATGCAGCCCTTACCAGGGACTGGCCTTGGCTTGCCTGACCTTAAAAACATGCAGGTCCTAGGAAAAACCTGTTTTAAAGGGATGTGAATGACTTTATGCCATGAAAAGAAAGGTGGTGCCTGGCTGCAGCCAGTGGAAAGCACCAATAAACCTTCCCAGGTAGAAAATGTTCTGCACTGAAGGTTTAGCATTTGGGCCTGAACTAGTCAGAGATTTCTTTGCTGTTTTCTTAGACTTTTGGCTTGACTCATTTGTGAGTGGCCCTTCTCCAAGAAAAATGTTATGCAGTTTCTATGGGATACACAACAAGCCCAAGTTTTTTCAGGATCTGATAATCCTACTTTCCTTCTATGCCTGTGTATCATACTATGTGATCTAGTAGCTATCTGCTGGCACTGTATTCTGATCCTTGCACATAAACACCACTTGCTATCTAGAAAATACGGACAACCCTTAGAGTTTAGCAGCAAATGAATTCCCTGAAGACACAAAGCCTGTCCCAATGGGACACCTGGTGTTCTACATACTGCTTCAATGTATTTGGTAGAGCATGAAGAGCTGGAGGACAGCACAAGATGCAAGTTGGTGGGTGAGGTCTGAAAGATCAATGTTCCTTTGCCTTGATTCTGACACAGAACTATCTCCCACCAGGTTCAGGGGAGGAGCTGCCTCTTTTGTTGAGTTCAGTCTCTACACATTTCAATGCCAGTCATTAAAGTCTTGGTACCATTACCTGAAGCAGTAACTGTGTCATTCTATAGTCCTGAGCTCTAGCTGCCAAAAACTTTGCCTCGTTATCTTGACTCTGCAAATCTTATTGCAGAAACCGTGAGAAAAGTTGTGTGAGGCACTGAAGCATCTTCAGACAGGGAATGTGATGATGGTGGCTTATAAACCAGGATGTGAAACTTCAATTAAACAATTCCAAAAGCCATTTGATACCAGACACAGACAATATTGCAAACTTGTGTTTTACTTCTGAATCCCTGATGTGGGAAATGAAAGACAGTTTGAGCTCTTGGAGCTGCACTTTTAAGCAAGGACAAATACCTGAAAATGAATTCAACTAAATCTTAAAATACTAGGCTTGAAATCTGGGCAGTTATGCAGAGTATTCATTATGCTTCAAATTAACATCCTCTCTCCTTATTTCAGAGCAACTTCCTTGTCCTCTGGGAATTTTCTTTGCAGGACAGCTCCTTGCAGTAGGTGCTCACCTCAGAGCTGCCTGTCATTGCAATGTGCTCAAGATGAATTAGGCTCAATGTCCTTCTAAGGCTCAGCTTGTGCATCTTTGCCCACTAGCAGAACAAATTCTGCACATCTTCTCTGACACACCTAGAGCTGCCAAGTCCCTTTGCAGGCAGAAATACTGCAGGAAGGCCCTTTGGCACTGGCAGCATATCTAAATTTCTCATCTGGCTTAAGCTCTCCTAATTAAACTGTGTGGAGCAGGCTGTCTGTATTTGTCAATAGTAAATTTTCACACTTACAGGGAAGGGAGGATGATTTTTATTTCTTGCTTTGGATTGACTTCTGATTAGGTGTCTGTCTACAGTTTTGGTTCTTGAGAGGAAGCATCCTTAGTTCTTTCTGCACTGTGATGCTTGCAGGCAGGTTTAGTGTCTCAGCCCTCCTGGTTTCCACAGGAAAAGGGCATCAGGTACACATTTAAGGGCTAATAAGTACCACTGGGTTGTTGCATGAAGATGTTCTCTGGGACAGAAGTTTCTACAGGGAAGAGCTATTTCAGATGAGTGCTTCAGTGCCAATGGGAAAAACATAGGCAGAGAGTTTAAAACAGACTGAGAGGAAAAACATTTTCTTTGAACCAACTTGCTGAGTCTCCTACATTCCATTAAGAAACATTTTACAACCTCCAGTCCTTTTAAAGCAAGAGTACAAGCCTGCCCCTCGCCACACAAGGAGCAGAATTTTCTTCTACTTCTGTTGGAAGACAAAGTGCTTTTTGCTTTTCAAAAGGATCCTGATGTGTTCCTGGGTCAGGCACCAAAAGTTTGGGGAGCTGGGAGTGGTGTTTAAATGCCTCACCAGTGAGATGGGAGGAAATGCAGGAGCACAGAGATATGTTCTGTGGAACAGAGTGAAGGCACCTAAGTAGTGATCCAAGCAGGAGCACCCAGAGTTGAGGGATCCTTGAATCCTCATGTCCTTGAGATTCCACACAGAGAACTTGTTCTGTTGGTTACCCAGTGAATGGACAAGACACTGGACTTTGAAGATACTGCTAGAGATGTTAGGACAAGATGGGGAAGGTTCAGGTGAAGACACAAACTCCTTAGCTTAAAATAATCTGACTGATGGCTTTTTCTCCCCTGGGAAATGGGCATTACACACATTCACACCCCCAAATGTTTTTCTCAGACTTGATCTTTGTGGTCTCTTTCTTTTACAAGTAATTTATTTTGACATTAAAATAGATTGAGGGAAAATCTAATGTGGAGGCCAAGGAGGCAGCCACAAAAGAAATCTCATCTACTCCCAATCATTTTTACACAGTTACAACACAAATTGATGTGCTTATGGGTGGAGCCTCCCACTGATGTGGTAGTCAACTATTTAAAAGTCTAAAAGAATTTATTCCCCCCAAAGTTTTTTGAAGTAAACTTCTAGTCTAATAATTACATTAGAATTGAAGTGACTGACCTAAGGTTGCACAAGAAATCTCTGACAGATACTAAATTTGAATTCAAGTGGTTGCTTTTTAAATACATCTACTCCTTAATGACAACTACATCATAAGACATAGGTTATCCCAAGTTAGGGACAGGTAGGCTCTGCATCATTTACTTTGTCCTAGCTGCTGTTTGGGTAGTCTTTCCCAAATAAAGAAAGAAGTTTGGCTCCCACGAGGGCTGCCTTGAATCTTCCTCAGTGTTTCTTGCAGATAGAAAAGTGGTAAAACAAAACTGTTCTGGTGGGCTATTGAAGACTTTATTTGAAGCCTGATGATCAGCAAACCTGTCCTCAAAATCAAAACATTAGTACAAGCAAATGGCTTTCTGCTACATATAAAATATAGCCTGTAGAAGCATGGAAACTCTGCAAGTGGTTTCTAAGAAACGTGACAAAGAAAACTCCTCACAGAAAGAGCATTCAGGGAAAGCTCTTTAAATCTAAGGAGAAAACATTTCCCCTGAGTCATAACTACATTTAACTTCCATGTGTTAGAGAAGGAGGTGGTTGTGGCATAAAGGAAATGGGAGGTTCCCCCCAGTAAAAACTTCAGATGAGCAGTTGCTTCTTTAGGCATCTGCTTGTAGGATTATGCCAGACGTAAAATCCATATGGTGCTCTGCAAACAAGGCACTCTGCTGTACAAACATCAGCTGATTTTTGCACATCTTCTGCTTGCCTTCTAGCAAACAGTGGAGAGAACCCTCTAATCTCTGCTGGGGCTTGCCGGGTCCTGCCATAATTAAAGAGGAAGCAGGAAATTAAAAGGTGCTGTGTTCTTCAGGGACAGGGATAAACCGAGGCAGAGAATGACTGTGCCTTGCCAAGACCACACAAGGAGTGGGAGAACCCTCAGATTTCTATTCTATTTCTTTCTCAGATATCTATTCCCCCAGTTTGCAGCCCCTATTGGGAGATGTGGGGCTTCTTGCACTAAAACTAGGATTGCTCTACACAGAGCATCATGGAACTTGGAAAGTGGATCACTGCACTCAGTCTGGATAATCTCCTGGCTAGCTGTGCCCCTCTGGCACACAGGGACACAGGCAAAGGATGTCCTACAGCTCAGGTCCTCAGAGTAAACCACCTTGGCCTTGGGCACAGAGGGCTGCACACCTTCTCCTTCAGTGACTTCATGTCCCTTTTAACTGAGGGACTTAAAATTATCGAGTCTGAGTGCTCAGGTTGGCCGATCTCCTTTGAAGAACACTGTGGTCCTACAGGGGTTTTGATAAGGATGTTTTAAAGCACAGTGGTGTAGCTGAAGTATTTGTTTACAGTGAGGCAAATCTTTCTGCTGCTTGGCTAGAGACAGATAAGGGTTTCTTTACATAGGAATCTGGGTGACTCTTTATTAAGAAATAAAACCCAAAAAAGCCTCCATAATTAACAAAAAAACCCCAAAACACAGAAAAACCCCAAACAAAAAAACCCAAAACCACATAGATTATTATTAGACCAATATTATTAGACTTCTGAATAAGCATGTTTGTGTGTTATCTTCTTTTACAAGGGCTGAATACTCTTGCTTCCAAAGCAAAAGAACACCTTATTGCATGGCCCAGCCAGCACAGAACTGTGCCTTCCACATAAAGTGCCCTCGCAAAAGAAAGCAGCCAGACAGAAGCAGAATGAAACATAAGTCAGTAACTTAAGAATCACAGTAAAATGAAATGCAACTGCCCAGATTTTGTTCTTCATTTCACTGGCATTGTTTTGTGTGGTCAACCTGTTGCAGAAATTTCTAGATGACAGACTTTGAGACAATTCATCTGTTTAGCCTTAAGAAGAACTACCCTATAGTGCTGTGACTGTTGTGAAAGGAGTCCTAAATCAGAAAAACAGTAATCTTTGTGTCAGTTTTGTTTGTTTTTAATACCTGTGCTGAGACCTCAAGTGCTGCTTGGCTGGTTTTCTTTGATGGACACCTTTGGAATAGGTTAACTCAAGAAGCTTTGTGATTTGTGGAGCTGTGTGCATATAAAACCATCCAGATGGCTGAGAGCCAGATGCAGTCTTCTTCAGTCACAAAAGTATTGTCATTTCTCAGTAGTTAACTGCAATGTTTTCTGACATTTGCTGCCTTTTCTGCAGCCCTGGCTGATGGCAGCAGACACTGTGAGAATCTCAGCTTTGTTTGACAGCCCATGGAGGTGTGTGTTCAGCCACTGTGATTATGCAGAGAAGTTTGAAGATGTTACACAGGTGTGTTTTGAAACCTCACACACAAACAGAAGAATCTTAATAGCTGAAATAAGAGTGCAGGAATTCCTTTCCACCTTCCCCTTCTTTCACTCTGTTCCCAGGAGGTTTTCTCTGTCATCCACACTTTGCACCTGTATAGCTGCCCCAAGACAATGACTTTAAGCATTTCTCTGAGTTTAATAAAACCTTCTCCTTGTGTCTCAGCATAAGATGGTAAATAACTCCAAACTGACTGATGATTTTTTCAAGCTTATCTAATAAATACCAGCAGAATTAAGAAGAGATGCTGGAAAACAAGGACCAAAGTCTCTTGCTGTCAACAACAGCTCACTGTGGTTCATTCTGAGACACAATTACTGGAGAACAATGTAATGTTATTTCAGACCTTTATACCAGCCTGGCTTCAAGGTTAAATATTGAAACGCATGTGTTTTTTCTGGCTGCTAATTAACTGTTGGTGTAGGCACACATGGACTTCAGAACTGTCATTCATTTGCTCTGTGCACATAAACAGGATCCTTGCACCTGGATTCATATTAAAACTGTTCCCTTTAGCAGTTAAAGTTCACTGGGAGTAGCTTGGAACATTCAGGATAATTGGTATGAACGACACCACAAATCAGATTATGATTCCCTAGGAGATCCAAAAACACAGGGAGGTGCTCTCTGCCTATATCACAGGATGAAATATACTAAATACTCTGTATCAAACTAGTAAAGCAGTTAACTTTTTTCTTTTCTAAACAGATTTTAAACTCACTGCTCAAAAATGCTCAAGGTCTTCCCAAAATCACCTGTATCTTTTTCATATACAAAAATATGGAAATATGTTGAGGGAAAGCTTCCATAAAGAAAAAGTAATGTGACATTCTAAATCTGTAGACATCTCCTGTATATTCGCTAAAGATCAGACTTTTATCACTTGCTATAGGTGTAAAATGAATACAGGTACTAATTTCATGGCCCTGCAAGCCACAGGAGAAATGATGAATCAATGCAGCTTTTGCAAAGCTGTGAGCAAAGCAAAGGTTTGAGCAGCATAAGTCTGACACAAAGGCTTGAAGGATGTGCCCTCAGCAAAGGGATAACTTGAGGAGAACAGGGAATAAAGAGATCCTTAGGGGAGGCAGTGGCAATCCATCAAAAACCTCTTTTGTAACAGAGCAGAGAAAGCCTAGGAAAGACCCAGGGAATTTCAGACCCTTCGGCTCCTGTGCACAGGGACAAATGCTGAAGGGGTGTTTTGTTTCACCCAGCAGATGCAGCAGGCGACAGTCAGAATTATTAACTTAACACTTGCACAGGCTGGTGATGCTGCCCTGTAAATAGCTTTTAAAAGCTTTCAGTTCCACAAACTTAGGACTTAAGCAAACAAAGTACAATTTAATGGGGACATCATGACATAGAGGATCAAGAACTACATACCAAACCAGGCCCCTTTTTTTTTTTTTTTCTTCCCCCCTGCTTTTCTAATAGTAATGCACAAACCAAAATCCAAATGTGGACATACTCCCAGGGTTTTAGGATTCTGCAAAACTGAAATTGGCCTTATTCTCACTGGGATAACAAATTTTTCATCATGGTAGTTTTGGACAAGGTGAAAAATGCCATTCAAACAGTTTGCTCCAGGATTGCAGCACTGAAGCAGAAAGTGGAGGGAAGGGCAGTGGAAGTTACTTTATAAAGAAAAATTGCATTAAACTCACTTTCTGAGTGCAGATGAAATTGAAGTTGCCCTTAAATTAATTAATTTCCCCCACAGCTTGTGTCAGCAGCAGACAAACTCCAGAGCACTCATTTATTCACTTGCTGCATTGTGAGGAAAAGCGCGGCAGAAGAGACAATCATCAAGTTGTGTACAAGGCTCTGACTTTGGGTAACACCAAACAAAAGCTCATGTCAGCATGCACACAGCACTCATCTAGGCTGTATCCCCACATTGTAAATGCATTTTTTAATGTGAATTTCCTAGTTAAAGCTGCACTAATGGTGGTAGATGGGGCCCGTGTTGGTGGTAAATGCGTCGAGCTTTGACGGCGAGATCCTTTTCACCCCTAATCTAAGAAAGGCGCCAGCAAATCCATCAGAGGAGATTTATTTGAAAGATTCATCATGCTGCTGGCCTTGCTGCCAGTAAAGCAGGCTATAAAGTTCCACCAAAGCTAAACAGCAGTGTCCTGCTGGGCTGATGGAAATGCCAGTGCACGGAAGGCTCTGTGCTCATCACTTGGGGCAGCCTGAGCTGGATCTGGGCATAAACAAAGGATTCCTCACTGCTCTGCAAGTGCTGAACCTCGGGAAGGCACTTGGAGCACTAATTGTCTAAAGAGTCTTAAAAGCATTTAGCTAAGACAAACATCTAGAAGTAAGGTGGACACCCACAATTAATGTGGTGTGCTGACAATGGTTTCTGGAGCTACTGCTGCATGGTTTATGCTCAGGGTATTATGACTGCTTCCTAAGCTGCTCACTATCCTTACTTGAACATTTGAACTATTCCAGCCTGGCACTAAAAAGCTAAAAAAATTAAAAATCAAGAAGCTGGAAGCAACTGATCTTCAATAGAAGTGCATGGAAAAATAACTCTTTGGAATGGCTTCTGTGTAGGACAGCAGGTAAAATAGGAAAAAAAAAAAAAAAGATACCCTGATGGTACCCTTACTTCTAGTTGCCCTGGATGGAGAAAAGACAGAAAGTGTAAAAAGCTCCATCAAAGCCCAAGCACAGAGGAGAGGATGTTTCACAGTGATGAGCAGAAATGAGGTACAGCAATTCAGACTTTGCCACTAATCTCTGACGCTGGGAGCTGCATTTTTTTAACTTCCAGAGCTGCTTCTCAAGACAAATCTGTTTCAACTAAGCTAATGGAAAGGCAAGCTTAATCCTAAATTGCTGTTTGCTCTTCATTTCTTGGGGCTTTTGTCTCCTGTGTACTTCATTACTTCTTCAGAGGGTCTGTGCCTGATTTTTTTCCCTACACAGCTTCTTGAAAAGAAAGCATCCTCTATCTAGGGCTGCAATGTCTTCCACAAGGCTAAACTGGTGAAGAAAATTTAACTTCTACCTCCAGCATGTGACATACAGCTTGGAAGTTCCAGAGGCATTGGTTTGCTTTCAAACACAGGTACACCTTCAAAGGCAAAAGGGAAAGAATACCCTTGCTGACATCCTGGCCCCACCCTTGTCATATTTTGTGTTCCTGCTTTGGGGACTGATAATATTAGAGCACCTGGGTAAAGCTACTACAAGAGTGTTTTTAAACACAGACACACAGGTATTTTTTGTTTTCCCAGCCTTGTTCTTAGAAATGTCTCTATTGCTTCTGCAGACATCTTCCAGTTAAACAGACACCCAGCATGGAAGTAAATGTCAAGTCTGAACAGCTAAACCTAAGCAATGTCCTATGAAACTTAAAGGGTGCTGGTAGTACCCCAACACTGTTTAAGGCTACATTAAGAAGTTTTGCTTTCAGTGAAGCCTCAGCTGAGAACTGAGGCTCATCCTGGCAGATGACACTCATCCCTGTCAGAGAAAGAAATGCAGGAGCCCCACTGACTTCACTCAGGTCAGCATTCAGAGGCAGCACAGCTGAACAGCTCCTGTTATTGGACCTATGACCCTGACATGTCGTGTGCTAGTCATTACCACTGTCTCATTATTTTAATTGCCAAAGCTCTTAGCAAGCCACCCCTTTTCTCTTTTTGCTCCTCTGAGCAGTCCAAGCCAGGCTCATGTAGAAGTACCACACTGTTATTGAAGAGAAAATCTCGTGACTTGTGGGCATTTTCTTGCTGTCCTGTGATAAGAAGCCTTCTACTAATGCTGGTATCTAGGAGATGAAGACAGAAGGTTGTGGTAAGCCTGTATTTATGTGACTGAAAAATATAAAACATGCTGATAGGGGCAGTTTGAATCATCCAGACAGCAGGAAGAGTCCTTGGTCCAAGGAGTCAGGGTCTGGAATGGTCTGGGTTAGACTCCTGGGTATGAGTTCTTTGTGGTTCTATTCAATGTGTCCTCAGTATGTGAAATCCATGCTCCTGCAAGGCCATGCTGGTGCTGTGCTATATAAAGTCTAGTGCTGTTGCAAGGCAGGGGTGGGAAAAACTATAACTTTTTCAGAATGAAGTGGTTTTAGACAATTTGTAGGAAGTGCTCCAAATTTTGAATGAAAAATGATGCAGCACCCATGACTGAGCAGACAGCACACCAAGCTTTTCCTGGCTCTATGGTTTTGCCCTTACAGTGCTTGCTTTTAAGCTGCTTTGTCTTTCAGTTCATTACATTACTTTCTGCTAGCACTGGTTGTGGGGCCACCCCAGGCATCCTCTTTCCTCCCTGGGAGGAAGCAGGGTGGGCACGGTCCATGGCATGCCTGGCCCTGTTCCAAAGCCCACAGAAATAAACACAGCCCTTTCCATTTATTTTCATGTATCAACCTCCTTCTATCTGTGAGGGCCACAGCATTTGTTCAGGACACGGCACAAGGTTATTTAGTCTGGCACTTTGTGGAGCCTTGAATTAATCTTTAATTTTCCATAACTAATGTTCTTTATTAGCTTTGCAAATAATCCCTTGAAATTTTAATCTAGGTTGGAAGAGCTGTAACTAGAGCTCGCCTTCTGTGACTTTGCTTTTTCATCTTTCAAGAGTGTTAGCTTACGGTTTGTCTTTCTAAATCTGACTGCTTCTACATTTCCTCTTTGATATGTGCAGATCTGCTCTGTGCAAGCTCTCTTTTTGCCAGTGTGTTTTCAAAATCTTACACCTTGTTCAGAGGTAAAAATATTCGTGTTAGCATGGGTCACTGGAAAGCCCTGCATTTTTGTTCTGATCTCTGTGTGAAAAAATTGCATCTGTATTCTGCTCTTCTATGTCCTGTTAATAATCCCTGTTCTTGCAAATAAGCTACTGCTGCACAAATTGTGCTGTTCATTTTAATGAGTTCAAAAGCATAAAATTTGGATGTTCTCATTAACATCCCTGCAGCACAGTCCAAACATTGACTCGGTGAATGCTTTCAACCTAAGTGCCATGAAGTTATATGTTAAGTAAAACCAATACAGAAAGTGATATAACTTTTTCCCTCAGATATTTAATCTTAAGATAGATTTCATAACAGTGTTATGAAGATCATCTTCCTCATCAAATGAAGAGTGTGGCTAGTGTGTAGAAATAAGCAGATATATAGAATACAAACACTACAAAGGAAAAGGGAAGTGGCCCAGAGGAGAGGATTATGACTATAGCAGTGTTTTAGCTCAAGAGGAAATAAAAATCCACTAAGCACCAGGGAAAGGTTCTTAATTTAATATGGTCAACAAGATCATGTTTTTGAAGTCAGGAAGGCTTATTGCAGTCATCTTCTCTGACCCCCTTGCAATGAAGGATGTAAAATGTTTGTGGCTGGGGAGATTATTTAATGAGGAATAAAATCCTGGGGTGTTCATGAGGCACCTAGAATTAGACAGGTTCTGCACTGCTGAGAGCAGCAGGGTAGAAAACCCTACAATGGCTGCAGGGTACAGCAGTGTGGACAGACCAGGCTCCAGGCTTGTCTAATATTGAAACGTGGTGCCAAGTGACAATATTTAGGTTTTCTTCCAAATGCATGGGCTGAGGGAGCTGCTGTGATTTAGCTGCTGGAGACACAGGTGGCCTAATTCCTCCTACAGTAAGGTGGTGACTAGAACCTGTTTTAATGGTACAATTTCAATTTTGGTTTTTTAGAAGTAGAAATTAGAATTTTTAGTAGGTTTTTTTTTTTTTTTTTGTGCTGAGAGGGACAGGGATAAACTGAAGGTGGAACAGCCATTGGGCATTCCACAAGAGAGAGTTCCCATTCCCATATGAGCCTCCATGCATTCATGCACTATTCTAGGCTATTTTGTGGGTTTCACTGGGACACTCCTTGCTCCTCAGAAAGCCTGCAACCTAGCTGGGAACTAGAGGATGCCACTCTGTGCTCCAAGCTTCAGGAAGATAAGTTTTTCTACAGGTCAATACCCATACTGGAAAAAAAAAAACAACCAAACCAAACCCACCACATTCATTTTGTTCTCCAAATACAAGAGCAAGATCATTAAAAGCAGAAAAGACTCTTCAGAAAGTGTAGAGGTGCAGCTGGATTAGCCCTTACAAGGTGACCCAGGTGCAGAACTATTTTCACTGGTTTCGTACTCTGAGTCACCCTGAGCATTCTCTGTTCGTGGATGGCCTGCAAACTTTTTTCCTGAGAACACTCTGAGATCTGAGAGCACTTTTGAAATCAGCAGGTTCAAAGTGTTCTGAATATAGCTTTGGAATGGCACAGGACTGTAGATTTCTGACTTCTTAAGAGTCATCTGCTGAAATGAAGAGAGAAGTCCTGGAATTGCACAATGCCCTGGTACTTCTAACACATGATGCCAGATTGCTCATGCCTGAAACTAAAGCCTATTTTCAATCCTTTGCCGTGTTATGCATAACAAAAGCATTTTAACCTTCACCAAGAGCGACAATATTAATGGAAATAACAGTGTACAACCAAACTTCAAGGTACCTTTGCCATGAGCATGTTTCCCTCAGCCCTGTTCCAGCCCCTGCTGTTGGTCACTGCATTTTCCGTGCCTTTTTGAACGTGCCTGCCAGCCACCTCCTGTGCAGAAACTAGAGGCAGGATCTAAGGTGGCAATGCACTGCTTTAACTCAGCTGTGAAGGTCATCCTCTTACTTCTATTTGCAGCCAGTCCCTGCCTGTGCTGTGGCACTGGGAATAGAAAGCAATATTTCCAGTGCCCTGATGTGCAAACAGAGCTCCTCAGACTGGATGATATTAACATTTTCACAGCTTACTAGAAGGCAGCATTTAGTGTATGTTTAGCACTTGGAGAAATGCTACAAAACAAGCCATGCAAAATTGTTTTAGGTGAATAAAAAGTCTTTTAGGTACAGACCCAATGTGAGGTGAGATAGATGATACTGAGCATGGAATTAAGTCTTAATAATACTGAAACTTTGGCCAGCTGGGTGTGAAGACCTGCAGGCAAATCATAGTACTTTTCACACCTGTAAAATGTTAGAACTTAAGAAACTGCTCAAAGGTTCTTCTGCATTTTCCATGGTCTGTCTCTTGCCTCATCATTTGGGATGCCAAAATATCCTGCTCCAGAGCTGATACTGATTGTACTGTGATCATCAGCAGCTGCATGTGATTTTATAGATAAATATACATTGTAGCTGCTAGAACTGCTTAGGAAAAAGGCAACTTTAATCAGGCTACTTCATGAAAAAAAAAAAAAAAGAAAATACTATATGTTCTGGTGCATATACCGGACAGACTAGGAAAACAGAATAGGGAAAGCTCCTTTCTTAGTTGAGAATCCAATATATCTGCCTTTTTCAAACAGGAAAGAGTGGAAATAGAGTGTGATGTTTTCTGTGGGGTCCTAGAAGTCTGCAGAACGATAGATACATAAGACCTTTCCAAACTATAGAAGTATTTCTTACAGTACAGGCTCCCAAACTCCTCCCAGTCTGCACTGAACACTATGTGAATTTCCACCACTGTAGTACTGAGTTAAATCTCAGGGGCCCCTTTCATACTAGATCCCAAATAGCAAATTAATGAAGAAAACAGTCATACTGAGCATGTTTAAAATAGAGGTAGTTTGTTTTCATGAGAGAGGCTTGGTTATTTCACATGCCAGGTCAGAAACTGCAAACAAAATTTGCCAAGAAATTACCAAAGTGATACTGAGGATACACAGTGGTGGGTGGTGAGAACTAGACTGGCTTAATTACACTGAATACTAACAAAAGAGTATTCTTGAATGAGATGTAATTATTTGAGATTACCATGGGAGATTGAAGATTAGTATATGAATGTTTGATTATCCAGGACACAGTTTATTGTATCTTGAGACCTAGCATGCTCCACACAGATAAAGGTCAAATTTTCTTTAATTGGAGATAAATTTTTTGAAACTGTTGCCTGGCAGTAGATCTAACAGACCAAGATATACTGTGGATCACTATTCAATTATTTCATGGTGGAAGTCAGCCTGGAGGAGAACCAATTCCTGTTCACATAACCACAGGAACCCAGCTGGGTTAAGCAGCAGCGCTAGGCACCACAGATTCTGCCACTGAGGTTGGTTAACAAGGTGTTTGTTTTGGCACTCATACTCCCATGCCCAGCCTTTTGTAGAGCGTGGGGTTTGGTGGGAATTCTTTGTTTGTGTGTTTTCTCTGCCACTCATGGGTCTAATACTGCATTCTTCTGGGGTGACCCCTCGATAATTTTCAATTTATTCTGCAGTGAAAAAAAAAATAAATAGCTCACTCTGATGTTTTAGCTTCTAATTCTTTCTTACACTTTCCTGCTTTGAATGACACTTTTGAAGTTCTCACTGTAAAGCTCTTCTAGGTCAATTGCTGGGTAGGTCAGGAAAAGATCATAGTTGACAGCTCTAACTTGGCTTCCACTGCTCTGGAGAGTGGGATTTTTGTTTCCCAGGGCAGGCACAGAGAGGAGCTGCTGACAAAAGCAGCTCTCTAGAGTAGGGTTGTGCAAATCTCTGATAGACTATATTACAGTCAGACAGAGTTGGATGGAAAATAAAGCCACATCAAGGGGAGAAGGGAAGTAAAGACAAGCTCCTTTTGTGCCTGTGGTCCTGTGGGTCAAAATGAAATTAAGCCCTACTGGGGAAGCAGTGAAAGACAGGATTGCCAAATATGTTTTTAATGAAAATAAATGTTGCTTCTGTGCTTTATTTTGCTGTCAACAATTAATGTCAGTGGAAGAGCCATAAAGGGTCAGCAGGATCCCCCAGGGTTGACAAGGGTTGGCTCTCAGATGCTGCCAGCCTGAGAGCCATCCAGCAGGCTGGATCTCAGCAGCCCTGCCCCTGAAGAAGTCATGGGAAGAGCTCTGGCAATGCCCAAGGCACAATTCCCTTGGTGACCTGGGGCTATCAGACTCCCCTTTCCTTCACTTCAGTTCCCATGGTGGCCATTTGAGGCCAGTCCCAGTGGCCTGCCTTGCAGGAGGGCCATGCTCTTGATCTCTTCCCCAGCCCTTGGGAAAGCCACAGTGCTGCTCCAGCACTGCAGAAATTCCCTCCCTGGGAGAATGCATCCTGTGCACTGCCCAGTTACATCCTTCCACCCTGAAAACTTCTCAAGCCACTCATCCAAACAGTTCCCCTGTGGTAACACTGCCCCTGCCCTCTGCTCTTGCTTGTCTGCAGCTCCTCTGCCGCTGACCCCAGCAGAACAACCCGGGAATGTCAGCAGCTCTGTGTGCTTCCAAACCCAGGCTGGATGTTTTCAACATATTCCCTCATTTTCCTGCAAGCAGACTACTGTCTAACATTTCTGGAAAGGCAGCTGGAGGCTCCAGCCAACTTCTACGACGTTTTAAAGCTGCACATATGTTTAATATATCTACTACTTCCTTCCCCAGGGCTTCATGCTTCTCTTGCCATTCATCTTTCCATGCTGGATGCAGAGAATGTGAGTTATCTCCAGCATCACTGCCATAATATATGGCACTTCCCAACACCTGGGAAATATATGGCAAATCCATTAGAAGCTGTAACAGCTGCAGCCTGACTCCAGCAGCGTGAATGCTCTACCTGGTGGGAAACAGCCATAAAAAAATGAACTTTCCCCGTTCAGAATTGTGAAAAGGCAAGAGAAACAGATGCACCTCCCTCCCTCAGCTGCTCCCCTGTCTCCAGGAAAAGGTAGGAGTCGATGAAAACAGGAGGGGCTGGTTTGATCGAGGTGAATGGAGGGAAATGTGGGCTCAAACAGCAGGCCAAGGTGAGATCCGGGAGTTCCATTAACTTTGGAATGGCAGTGGGGAGCACTCCATCAGCACCCCTCAAACTGCCTGGGGACAGGGAAAGGAAGCTGAGGGCTGTCCTCACCCAAAGCTGAAATTGCCTCTGCAGCAGGGGGTGTATAAAAGGCTGCCAGTAATGCTGAGCAAACACAGACTTGGAATAAAAGCAGCAAATGGATGAGGATGCCACAGTTCCCGTGCTGCCTTAGAGCAATTCCTTGTGTCTCCTGCTCACCAGAGCGTTGGGAGTGCCTGCCAGGCGTGTGGTGAGAGGGTACAAACACCTTCAGGCACCAGCAGATAATCACAGCCCTGCAACCAGGGCTCAGCTAGAGCCCAAAGCATTTCATTGATCCTCCTACCTTAAGGCACTCTTAGTTTTCCATACACCTAACATATTTTTGGGTGCTGTAAATGTAAAAGGCTCAAGGATGGTGCAAAAGCAAATGCAAGAAAAGGAGTTTGTTTGAGAAATGCAGACATAACTTGTTTCCCCTGCTCTGCAGAAAAAGCCAAAATAGATAAATTTACCCACTTGTATGACCAAGACTAGCTGTGTACAGATATAAACCACTTCCCTTTTTAACCTGTGCAAAGCTGGCTTCAGGAAATGACTGCTTGGAGCAGTCAACATCCTCCAGGTCCAAGGAATGGTTTCCAGGACAGTAGGAACCACTTGAGAGGGAGTGTTCTCTGCTGCATCACACCACTGCTGCCAGGATTAGCTCATCTGGAGCTCATGCCCTGATGATGCACAAGGCACTGACAGTGTGGGCAAAGAAGGAGATGGGGATGAGAAACTGAGATGGGAGAAAGCCCAGAGTGAGGAGGATGAGAAAGGAACTGTACATACAAAGTCTTCCTGTGAAGCACAAAGCCATTTCACCATATGCAGTCTTTAGGGAACATGTACAGTTCTGGGGAACTGGCAGGGGGAAAGGGGAGGGTGACAGCTGAGAAGAAACAAGGCCAAAAAAGTATATGCAAGGACTTCAGATATCTGGGATATAAAAAAGTTTGTGGAAGATTAAAAATCTTGCTGTTTCTGAAAGGACCTGCATTCAGTGCCCTGCTGGGAACAGCAGACTGACCCAAAGAGTGCAAACCTTTAGCACAACCAGACAAATCATCCCTGGGACTCCACCAGGAAGCTTTGTAGGTGCCTTTGGCAAAACTGCAGGAGACAAGTGGGCAGGGCAGCTATCTTATCAAGGCAAGAGCTGCAGGGGGTGGCTAGGCACAGGCCCAGGGAAAAATTTGTGCTGCACACATAAATCTTGAATCCTAGCATTCCTTCCTCAGTAATCAAACAGCAGGCTATATTTAGCCCAACCTAAACAACAAAAAGAAAAAGAACAGCAGGACTAAGCTCTAACAGCTGCCACCAGCTGCTCAGAGGGGATACAGGTAGAGCTGATGTCAGATGTAGTTAAATGAGATGGAACAGGGGAGGCAGCTATGCTTGAATGAACAACGCTGGCATCTGGTTAGAGAAATCCTGCATTTTATTATTTCATGGTTAGCCAGAAGGAGGATCAAATGTTGAGCAGAGCATGAATGGTTCCTGCTACACCAAGGGCAAGGCTATAGTGAACCATGGATAGGCAAACAAGCAGAGGAAGGGGAGGAGGTAACAGACACAAGCAGAGCAAATGTTTGTCTAGCCCAGGTTCCTGGTGCTCCTTCTCTTGAGCTCTAGCATTAGAAGATCAACAAACGCAGTTTTGAGAAAGGCTGATAGCTAGAGAGATTGTATTTGTGTGCTAAAGCCACAATGAAACTTATTTCACCAATGCATGAACCTGGGGCTCACCTCTAAATAAGGATCAACACCATACACTGGAGTTTGGGAAGGTCATTTCAATGCAACTGTTTGCTTGCAATATTACTTGCTCCAAAGGGACACATTTATATCCTTGCTGGGGAAGAAATAATCTTAAAGTTAGTGACCTAATTACTCTTATGACTTATACACATACATGCACAGTCCATTCAGAGAAGCTGGAGCTGGTTGAAAAGTGTAAAACCAGAGAATGCAAAAAGTGGGAATGTTTTATGAGTACTCTACCAGCAAAACAGTACAGGACAATTAATATAGTGGGTGTTAAAGATGATCACTCAATAATCACTTAAGCATCTGGTTGTCATTGCCATTCCTAAGAACAAGGGGGGAGAAAAAGGCAACTGATGTACTACACTAATGTAAGTTTAAAAAAAAAAAAAAAAAAAGAAAGAAAACAAAAATAAAACCCTCAACAGAAAAGCCAGTCTCTTTCCACTCACATTTCTGGATTTCAGAGGCACCTTATTACAGTAATCCATACATCAGTTGGTACAGCAGGGACCTTGAAGATCTTGTGGCAGCTTTCCCTGCCTTACTAGCAGAGCTGTGAGCTTGATAACTAATCACTCCTTAATAACTCATGTTTCCTCTGCAAAAGTCTCTGAAATGCAACTAGTGGGGGAAAATATATGAGCAGGGATTTGTGAAGTAGAAAAATCACTTTGGGCTTCTTTCCCAGTAACCCACAGGGTTTTTTGAATGGGGGGTGGGGTGACAATGAATGCAGTTCTATTTCCCACATGCCCAGACCTTGCAACTGGGAAGTGATCCCTGGTAGTGTGTTTCAGACATATCCCCAAATAATGGAAACAAAACACGAATTTGTTGAAGGACTCTCTGGTTTGGCTGCTGCTTAAATTTTTCTGTAGGAACTTTCAAAACCAGGTACCTGTCTTGCAAATATGTTCCCTCATCCTGGCTTAGACATGGGAAAATAGCATAAGCCAACAGCTACATTTTTATGTCTGCTCAGGACTTTCCCAACTGTGACTCTAAAATGATTGGAGTTGCTGAGATCCTCATTTCTGTGCTGGCACAGGCTCTGCAAGGTGACAATCACTGAAACCACTTTTCTGGTCACTCTTTGGCCCAAATGGAAGCATCCAAGCTCTTGCTAGATCAAAAGGTGACAACAGCCCTCTGTCCCATGTACCTGACTGTACAAGCAATGACCTGCTTAGAAGCCAACACATTTATTGGGGGAAGCCCCTGGGAGCTTCAGTATCTTCCCCATTGCTTCACACACTTCCATGCCCCATTCCTGGCTGCAGCTGCACAGCCCATCCACACAGATGAGAACTGCATCTGCCGGGGCTGGGCACACCATCCCTGCCCACAGAGAAACTTGGGAGTGTTCAGCCTGGCACACGCATAGCAAAAAGGGATGTTGGATAGCACATGCTGCAGCTGGACATTGTCTCTTTTTTGGCCAAAATGTGAAGGCTCCTAAGCAGAGGTATTTTGAGCATTCATAGTCAACTGAGTTATGAGTTGGAAAAGCATCAGCCATGCAATGTTACCCAGTATATGCCCTGTTTTTCTCCTCCTGGTTCATACGTTTTGGATTTCTGGGCACATATGGTGTCTTGTGATGACATGGAAGAACAAGCCTTTAAGTCTTTATTAATTGCTATCACCGTAGTTTTAAAAGGAGCTATTTAGGAAATCCTCAGTTTTGTTACCATAGGAATGAAGCTGTAGGATGCAGTGAAAGAACAATTTAAACAGCAGCGTTTAAGTAATTCACTTCAACTTTAATTCTCTGCTCCATCCAAGCTCCTCTTGGCCGCAAAGAAAAAGACTTTAAAAGCTCTCTCCCCTCCTCAGTGCTGCTTGACTCCAGCCCAAATTAGGAGGCACAGCCCTGTTATCTATAGCAGGTCTTAGCAATGTCCCTTCCCACCCACAGAGCACTTCCTCCTCTCCCCGAGTGAAGCAGCTGCAGAGGGCTCCTTGGCTCAGGCAGAGCTCCTCATCTGGCTTTTTTCAGCTGTTGTAAAACAATGTTTATGCAGCTTTTATACAGTAAGAACAGGGTCAATGGAGGAGCATCTAGTCTACTGTACGAGAGCAGGTTGGGGTGCTTGTACCTGATGATTTTGCCCATCACTCAGTGTAACTCTGATCTGGGGGAACCCCTCTGTGCCTCTTTCTGAGCTGGTTTTGCTCTTCTTTTTCTGTTTGAAAGCTTTAGGTCTGCATTAAGCAAAAAGACAAAACAGGACAGGTGGGTTGATTAGTCACTCTGCTGGTCTTCTCCAGCAGGCAGGAGGAGGCAAGGCAAGGAAGGAGAACAGTGAAAATCTGCCACTCACATCAGCTATTGCCTCCTGGTTTTTTTTTTGTTTTTTTTTTTTTAATCTTTGAACTGTGGAAACTTGATGAGCAGCAAGAAAGCAGAGTAACGTTTTGTTTTCCCTGGATTTAACTCTTTTGAGATGCTGTCACTATTCAGATTTGTGAACCAGTGTTCTGGTTTCCTACCTCATATTTGGGAGAGTCTTGGAAGGGACTGCTTTGCAGAACAGGGAGTCCTTCACCCTTAGAACAGATGCCTGGCATTAAGGATGAGACTGGGATGTTCCTCAGCTCTCAGCAATGGTAACAACTCTAATGACCTCTGTAGTGCATGAGGGACAGCTTTAGCTCTCCACAACACTCCTTTCTCCACAGCTGCTCTGACTCACTGAGGGGAGAGGAGCCTCTCCAGGACCTTACAAAGCGTGTCTGTAACTCCACAGACATTGTCAGGTGCTTCAGCCACTTACAGATTAAGAACCTAATGCCTGGCTCCTCCTCAGCAAACAAAGATGAGCCAGGAAGGCAAGCCAGTGACCATCTTTTGGCATGACTTTCTGGCAATTACAGTGGCCCTATTTATCACCCAAAGTCTCCCTTTCATGGCATGTGTGCTCCAGCATTGTGCCTTGTGCTCTTGCTTCTAGAGTCTGGCTTATCTTCCAGCTGTCTGGCCAAGTCTGCTCCACTAAGCTCTGACCACAGGCTCCTGTCTCCACAACACATCCCAAACTGGTCACAGGGATAGGGAATGACAGAAAACACACCATCCACACTATTCTAGCAGGGTACTGCCCCCCAGACCCAGCTATCTGGAGACTGCTCTGTGTCCAGCTCTGTTTTTAGCAAAGGTGTAACAGCACTTCCAGGGCTCCCACTGTTGTTGCTGTTGGCTACAGGCAAATAGGTATTTTCAGACACCACCCCCCTCACACACATACACACACACACACACACACACTCTTATTTCTCTGCAGTTGGCCAAGCTGTTGAAACTGGATCCTTTTATGGGAAAGTACAAGAGGGGTTTTCATTAGCAAGCTGGAGATTCTGGAAGGCACACTTGCTGCTCTGTTGAGGTAGCTGATAGCACTTTATTGCCCTTCCACTCCACTAAATTCACCCTGTTGTGCTGACCACTTATTTGTGCCTTCATTGCCACACAATTCCACAAATATGGTCACAGTCTAAAGAGGGGACCTCATTCATATTTTATATAATATTTCCTTGCATCTCAAAGGGAAAAAAAAAGGACAGAAGAGGAAGACTTCGAAGGACTAGGATGTTTTTATTGGCTTTGCATTTCTTTTGTCTCCCACCCAGTTCCAGGACTACAGGAAAACATTTTTACTACTCATACTATCCTAGTATATATTGAAGTCTACAAAAAGGATACAATGGGTAAGAAAGGCTCTTGGTGGTCCTGTGCTGGTGTAGCATTTTAATGGAGCACTTAAAAGGTAATTTTGTCTTTTTTAAATATAAGCTCTCAAATTATTAAGAACACCAGGGAGAGGGGACTCTTAGTTTTCCTGCAAATATTTCAGTGTTCTCTTGCATTATCTTGAATCCAGCTAAAAGACTGGACAACGACAGAAACCATCAACTGAATCTAAGATAAACCAAAAAGGGAACCACTGAAGTTGCAAAACTTAGGACAGTGAAATATGAATACAAAAGAGGGGATGGGGTAAGGGCAGCAGGGAAGAAGGAGGAGTATAAACTTATCCCAGTATATTATCAGCATTCCCTCGGGCATTCTATTCAAAAAGGTGGAATTTAATCTGCATTGCCTTTCAATAAGCAGTATAATCTCTAAGAACTTCTGCCTCGCATATGCCTTTTTTCCTGATAGCTGACAGAACCACTTCACTGATAGTGTTCTGGTAAAATACCTTCAGGGTAAGTGGGCTTTTATAAACAATCCATTCCCAAGTTACTGAAACTGTAATACATTTATAGGACAGAACCTTGGCATGTGCAATGTAAAAGTCACTTTGGGGAACTGGAGCTGGTTGATGGCAGCTGAGTCTGCCTTAATGCTCTTACCAGGATATCCTATCTCCTGCCTTCTCTTGTGCAGATTTTTTCTAAAATAAACAGTATCTTACAGTTCCCAAACTGCCACAGGAGCATGATTAGGCTCAGTCTCCTGATTTCCTCATCCCTGTGGTGCAAGGACTTGTTGGAGTAGAGACGGAGCTGTCAGGTTAATGCAACACCCCTGAATTACCCGAGAGAGACTGCAACCCTCACGCTCTGCTCCGCATCTCACCAGAGGAAAGCTGCCTGTAGAAACGGATTTTGAACATTTATGCCTCCCCCTTGTGTCTCTACCATACGAACTCGCCAGACTATGTTTATTTCTCGGAAGATCTCTACAAACGCACACTTTACACATGGTGTTGCCTTAGATTGCTGGTAAACATGTAAACCCAGGAGAGCACTGACAACAAAACTCTTTTAAGTTGCTCAGTCTAAAATCTCCTGTGGAATTCAGCCAGAACTACAACTGTAACAGAAGTCATCTAATATTTAACAGAGGATAGGGAGCATAATATTCCATGCCTTCATTGAGCACAAGCTATGAAGAGACAAACTGAATATTACTAATTGTGTGCCACTGGAAAAGAATAATGTTGCCACTCACTCCATGAGAAGTGAGTTTGATTTAGGTTGGGAAGTTTGTTTGGTGTTGTTTATTGTTGGGCTTTTTCTCAAAAAGTGATGGAAGTACTCTTATCTGGTAGAACCTAGAGAAAAGAGCATGAAAAGCCAAGGAAGAGAGAATTCCTGGCCCAATCCCAACATCCCTGACAAGGAGAAGGTAAGAGATGTTCTTTTTTATGAAGAGTTTTTCTGCACAGAGGGAGCAAAAAGTTACCCAAAGACAAGCAGAGGAAAAATCAGAAGTCAAACATACCTGACTTGCCCACGCCAGCTCGACCGAAGATTGCCAGCTTCACTTCTGCACTCTTGGCCATGCTGCAGGAACACAGTGGAGGCAAACTCACTCAATTATCAGAAGTGAAGCAGAAGAACTGTTCCCAGCTCCTGCCTTCAGCTTCACCGTGTCATTGTGACGTCAATGCAGAGCCTGGGGAAGAACATCACAGGGATGGAACTGCAAGGAGCCAGGCTCTCCCCTTCCCGCCCCCTCCTTTCCTTCTTTTTAAATAAGCACGATAAGTGATGCTATGTGCCTGCTTTAAACATTGCAGTAACACCACTGACACATTTGGCACTGTTTGTGCAGAACCTATCTCCAGCTTTCTGGCTACTGCTCTTTGCTTCACACTGGCATCATAAGATTGCAAAAGGTACATAACAACCCCAAGCACCTGCCTTGCAAGGCTCCTAATTATCCATTTCTTCCTTTCTCTTTCGGCTGAAATTGCATATATTTACTGTTACTGTTTGAATCATACGCAGGGAATTATTTTTTGTAGAACAGATTTAAAATCTATGAGCACTCACTTGTAGTGCCTGCAGGTAGCTGCTCTTTCTTTGAGCCCTCCAGCTCCAAAAAGGTTTCAATTACTCAGCAGCAGTTGCCTAAAACCCTCTAAGCACTCGTACGTTGCTCACTGCCCTAAACAAATCCATACCCAGGAAGTTCTCTAGCGCTCCTTTTTAAGCTGCCTCAGCTCATACATAAACATTCAGCACACCATGGGGTTAGCAGAAGGATGCCAGTTTCTGGTACTGCAGTTTGTGCATGGGCATCATCTGTGTTCACAGTTTTGCTGCATGACCTTGATTTCGCCAGCCTGGACAGTGAAATCTACAGCCATCCCTGTCATTGTAGAATGCTTTCAGATCTTCAGTGAAAACACGGCAATCGCGAGGATGAGGATCCTCAGCCCTGACTAAAACATCAAACACTTGATCTCCCCTTAAAGCAGGGTAGAACTTTATCTGTGAATGCAACCAGTTATGGGTCTGCTGCTGAGCTGAAGCCCCCACTTTACCCATGAATTCTAACAGTGGCGTAGGATGCTTCACTTGTCAGCACTCCTCGCTCTACAGCAAAACGTATTTCTAACGTGATTTTGGGAGGGGAGGGGGAAGAAAGAAGGAAAAAAGCGCCTAAGGCTTTTTTCCTATACAAAAACGCTTGTAAAAAGAAAAAGTAAAGACACCTTACATCGAGAGCGGTCCCGATTCATCTCTGACTTCTAAATGCTCCTGATTCCTATCGCCTGCGAGTAAGTACCAGACCACTCTCAGTCTGCACGGACAGCGAAAGGTACAAACAGTTTCAGGACGTGGCGGAATGAGGAATGGGATACTCAGGGACTGGCACACCGGCGCTCGTCCCCGCCAGAGCTCCCGGCCGCCCGCAGCAGAACCGCTGCCCCGCTCCGCAGAGCTCTGTTCCACATTTCCGTGCAGGTGTTGACTCCTCCGTGCCTCCGGGCGGGCTGTGCTCCGCTCCGCTCCGGACAGGTGCTGCAGGGTGGCTCCCGTGGCTTCCCGGCCCCGCACGCTGCGGGCACCGCTCCCTCCGCGCCGCATCCTCCCAGCGCCCGCACCCGCGGAGCCCGCCCGGCGCTCACCTGCCTGCGCGCTGCTCGGCGGCACGGCTCGGCCCGGCACGGCCCCGGGGCGGCCGCACAATGCAGACGGTCTGCCCGCTCCTCCGCCCGGCCGCACAATGCGGAGCGTCCGCCCGCCCCTCCGCCCCTCGGCTCCTCCGCCCGGCCGCGGCTCCGCAGCGCCCGCGGGCCTGCCGCGCCCCCTGCGGGCTGCCGGGAGCGCCGGGAGCGGCGCGGGGCCGAGCGGGAGCGGAGCGGGGCCGAGCGGGAGCGGAGCGGGGCCGAGAGCCGCGGCAGCGGCGCGGGGCCGAGCGGGAGCGGAGCGGGGCCGAGCAGAGGAAGGGACGCGCAGAGGTGGCGGCCGAGGTGGCTCCGCTCCCCCCCTCGATGCCCAACCCGCGCCCGAGAGGAAGGGACGCAGCCCAGCAATTCGGCGGTACCGCAGCCTTTAATTACGTGTGGCAGCTGCTGTTCCCTTGCATGGGTTCTGCGTAAGCTCTCGCTGGCGGGTCCGGCCAAGGCTGCCCCGCAGTTTATTTTAACATCTCGAGTGCTCTCCTTCCCTCTCTCGCTCCCTCGGTGCTGCTCAGCGGTGCCAGCCTGTGCCACCCCGTGCAGAGCCAGTCTCTCTGTCCCGACACGTGTGACAGCAGAGTGACAGCAGAGCTGCTGCCCCGTCACACTGCTTTCCAGTAGCGCCAACTTTTTACTCTGGGCTTTTCCTCCCGGCTTCCACACTTAGTTTAAGGCAAAAGAAAGCGTTGTTAGTTCATTTTGCAAATGGGCAGAACGAGCCATGTAAATACATCAGCTTCTGCAAGAGTTGCGTGTCGGAGATGAAGTTTTGGAATTGATAGGACCGAGTTCATCGGACAGCTCTTACTTCCTTGTTTATTAAACTATCCAGTAATATACATTAGTAACAGATGTGAACCAGAGTTGGAAAACACTTAGAGTTCAGTGGATGTTCGTTGCTCTGTTTCTGTTCCAACTCAGATCTGAATGAGATACCAGATGAGGAAAAGAAAAAGCTCTCCCCTCATTGTCTTCCTTCATGCAAAATTAAATAGAAGTTGGATTGCAAAAGGTCTTCCATGGTCCAAGTCTTTCTAAAGGAGCAAGTAAGTGTTTAGGGGGCAGGGTGGCAACCCTGAGGAGAAATGAGAACCGAATTCCCTCTAAGAAGTGCCGGTCGCAGGCACTCAGGAGCAAATCTCAAAATAGTTGCCTTGCATATCATGGAAAGGGAAAACAAATTTTACAAGGCAGATATGAAAGCAGTAGTGTGGTTTATGCTTTACTTCTTAAAAGCAAAGGCTTTAAACCTTCTCTCACTGCTTGGTTTGCATAATTTAGAGGGATTAGCTTTCTCTATGCTCCTGAGAGAGCAACTGATGTGTATTTTGTATCTGGGGAAATGCGTGTTAGTCTCGAGGCCTGGCATTTGTTTTGTGTCTGTGGAATTCACCCTGCATGGGGCTGTCAAATTAAATACCATAACTGGCTTTTCCAAAACAGCAGATAATTTATTGGTCATTAAAATCCCAGTGGCTGTGCAGTCAGCTTGTGCTGAAGTCTCTTACTGGTGAAGAATTCAGCAAACACTAATCGTGGATACAGGCAAAGGTTTCAGAAGGCTGAGACCCAAGACTGGCCCAGGAGTGTTCCAGTTGCTGTTTGTTTTCTGTGTGCTCACAGTGTTTCATAATGATGTTGTGGGTGTTTTTTTTCCTACCCAAAATGGATTTTGAAAGCCTTACTCTTTAATCCTGTAGGTCGAGGGCCACCTTGCTTTGTCATAAGCAATGTTTTTTTGGTGGTTGTGGCTGCCATGGTGTATTTTCTCAATGGTTTTGTCATTTGTGCTGATCAAAAATGTGCTGATGGGTGTTACCCTGGCATTGGCAATAAGATCAGTGGGTGAAGTCCCTCCCGTGGCTGACTGCCTGAAGGATGGGGGAGGTTCCTTTCCTGCCCTTCCATTTTATGAAAATTTGAGAGAAGGGAAGCAATGCTGGGGTCTGATCCCTGATGATCTGTGTGCTGTCAGCCTGAATTCAGCCTCATCCAGCAGAAAATCAAGAGAACCCCCTTTCCCATCCATCACAGGAAAGTGTCTTAGATTTCTCCCTTTTGCCTCTTGGTGAGTTTTACATAGTGTTTCACAGCTTAATTAATTTTTGAAAATAGCACTTTGGTATATTTAAAGGTATTGTTCTTTTTTTCACCAGGAGGGAGAGCAATCCCAGCACAAGAAGATTGCTGTCTTATGGAAACTACTGGCTGAAATGTAGTTGAGGGAAACTCCCTCCTCTTGGTACACTCCTTTTCTGCAGCTGTGTGGGATATATCTGGCTTAGCTCCCTGATATCCAGACCTGGCTGCACCTCTTTTTACTTAGGAAGATGCCACCAATGGTCCACAACAAGAATTTGGGTTCACGTAACCTGTAGTCATAGCTTTGGACTGCAGTCTGAGCTTTGGAGTACCCCTCTTCAGCAGAAACCTTGATGGCTGAGGAGCAGATAATGAAATAGGAGTGTGAACAACTTGAGATGCCAATGAAGCCACATGTTCTTAAGTCAAAACAGGATGGTGTTTCAGGATTGATTAACAGAGGTCCATCCAAGCAGTGACAGTTGACAGAAGTTTTTTAGAAAGACTCACAAATTCAAGTACCACTAAATGATATTTTATGGGCTTAAAAATATGTATCCAGGGCTGCCAAAGTCCAGAGAGTTCTTTCTTCCTGGTCTGGAGGTGCAACTTTTTAATGTCAATCACTTCCACTGGCTTATTTTTTCATCCTGGATGCTTCTGGTGTGCTTTCTGAAGATGTCTTTTTTGTGAAAGCCAATGGCATTTGACTCCTGAAAGGTGGGAGAGGACTGTGTGAGACTGCAGCCCTGACAGCTAACATGTGGAGAAGACATATGAGCAGGAAAGGAAGTTGTGGGTTCTTGGTTTTTTGGTGTTTGTGTTTGGTTGGTTTTGGGTTTTTTTGGGTGGGGGGGGAATATGTTGGGTTTTTTTCCTTTTGAAGCTGGAAATCCCATTATAGATGGCAATTTTGTAGGTTTCAACAACTTCCAAAATGAGATTTGGGCATGGGCTTTGTTGAGGCTCGTGAGAGACGGAAAACAAGAGACAGATTTCAGAAGGTCATTTAGGAGTCTCTGAATCCTGTGGAACTGGGATTTCATCTTCTGAGCACCTCTGTGCAACTGAGTGTCTGCAAACTGTAGAGCAGATCATGCCACAGGTGGCACAGGTGAGAGAATAGCTCCTCTGGTACAATTCCTGCAGTAAGGAAGGGGCTGTTGAACTCAGGGCTGTTGTCTTGGCTGCTGTTGCAGAGAACAGCCCATATCTGCCATAAGGCTTGGTCTAGAACAGAGCACATCTGGCCAGAGCTTGCATTAAAAAGCAAATCAGTCATTTGGTTTATTTTTTCACCTTTCCTTCCAGCCCTTCTGCTGGGAGCTGAGATGATATTTCATAACTAGTAGAAAAACTACCAAATAAATAGCATGTTAGCACAATGTTTGCAGCTATTACTAAAGGTTCACAGGGAAAGATTCAGATTGTTTTCTTAATTTTCAGAGAATATCTTCCAAATGTTTTTGTGTCAGCTCTCAGCAATGTACATAAATCTGCTCAGTTACGCTAATCCAGCACAGTGAAAAATATTGCAACTTTGTCATTAAATTATGGATGAACTTTGTTGTTAGTTTGGCTTGTAGTCAATATGAAATATTGCTGTTTTAAATTAATATTGTATTTTCTCATATTTTCCCTGGTAGCTTGTGAAACACTGAGTTTATCTTGAGGGTAAGCTAAGAATTTATAACTTCTTTTCCTCTCCACTTTCAATACATAGAAGAAAAATTAAATACAAGATGCTGTCTTTAGTCTTAATAGTTTATTTCTAATGGGATAAATAAGACCACAATCCTGAGAGAATTTGTGTTTAACCTTACATGGACAGGCTTAATGCAGTGACCAGAGGAGGTACAGCTTCCCCATCAGCACCACTTGATGGTTCTCTGTGGAAGCTTCTGGTTCTGCAGAAGCCAGGCTTTAACTTTCTGTCCCATTTGACTCCACGAAGTGCCAAAACAGGGTGAGGAGATGAACATGGGATGCTCTTCACAGCACAGTGTGGATCTCACACGAGCAAATGCCTCTGTCCCAATGCAGAGCTTCTGTCTCAGCAGGCATTTGGCACATTTGTGCAGAGATACAAATACACAGCTTGGGTTTCTTGCAACAGCAAGATTTTTATCAGATATATCTAACAGTGATGCATGAGCAAAGCTGAGAGGCACAGCTCAGTAGCAGCTACTGCCAAGTAGAGGGGTGAGGTATCAGCTCAATTTTTATAACACATGGCAAACAGATACAACTCCTATTGCCCAAGTTAAAATTCTGCTCACCTTTGCTTCTTCTCACCATGGAATAGGTTCTGTCCTGAGAGTCTGTCCCTAAAAATGGGCAAGCTGAGAGTCCACACCCATGGCCATACAGCTGTGACAGCTCTGGTCCCATCACAACCTGGTATGTTGTTACTTGGTTTGCTCTTTGTTTAGGGTTTGCTCTTCTTGTTACGGTGCATACTTTACTTCTGGTATTGTTATTTCTTCCTCCACACTTAGATTACAGAGACATTGTTTAATAAGTTGTTGTTTTAATTGCTGTGTTATCAAAAAGAAAGCAGGGTGACTATAATTCTCTTCCACGTATTTTGTAGCGATTACATATCTACTTACTGTAAACCTGAACAAGTTCAGCTTCTGCACCAAAGTAAACTTAAACTAAAAATTGAATCACCTACAGACTAGTCTGCAAACAGGCTAGCACTCTTCTGCTAGAGAGATTTGTGTTATGGTTTTAATAAAGTACACTTATAGAATTAAAACCCACGGGTAACAAACGCAACAAATTTTGCAACAAATGTGCAATCCCAGACTTTATTAATGAATGAGTTACACTGGTGTGTCGTCTTAATTTCTTACAGATGTATTCATGTTCTTTGAAAGGACCAGTGGAAATTGTCATAAATCCATTTGCTGTTCACATTAATGAATGCTAGCCCTTATTCTTCCTCAGTGGTATTATGATTGCAATATGGATTGCCGTGGGGACCCCACTGTAATTCATCATTGCCTCAGCATTCAGATTCTCTGGTGGAACCAGATATTGGTGTCGACAACATCTGGGGTTTTATGTCTCTCATCTTTTTTCTACCTCCTTCCTTCTGTTTAATCAAGAGAATGGGAAGGGGAAATTGCTGCCGTTGTTAATATCTTCAAGACACTGAGGGCTTGCTGGGAGTTTGGAGCGTGGTTCCACCTGGGAGGGAGGGAACCCAGGTCTGTCCAAGGAGGTGAGGCTGAGGAGCAGCTGCTTTCAGCTCCCTGCAGTGCCAGGCATCACGGCAGAGGAGAGGCAGGAGGGCACTTTTCCATCCTCTATTCTGAATCCAAGCAGTGGCTTGGAGAGGGGATGCCCTTTCACAGAAGAGTGTCTTGGCAAGCATATTCCCTGTTTCCTTCACTGGGTCCACTTCATGTTCTATAAAAGAGTTCTGTGCTTGTATCCAGGGGAGACATAGGTTGACATGGATTTTAAATAGGAATCTTTATCTGTTCCTGATCAGATCCTGACTTCTTTCCTACCCAAATCCTTCAGATGCAAGTTCATTCTCAGGGCCAGGGTTTAAATGAGCTCAGGAATGCAAGGTAAATATTGAGTGTGGGGTGTTCCTTAGAGAGTGTGTCTGCCTGTCCTTACAGTGTGTGACAATACACTGCTTTGTGGGAGTGTGACCCTGGCCCCAGAGACACATCGATGTTTATAAATTCTCCAGAGATGTGCTTTCCCCTGTCCTGTCTGCTGTGCCTGGGAGAGGCTCACATAAAGATAATTCATCATCCTCCTTCCAGTCTAGCCCTTAAAATTCCTCCTTGCCATAATATCTAACATCAATTTAATAAATGTTTGTCTGCAAATATATTATGACCACTGCCTGTTGTGCTAAGGGATATTTCACCATCTTTGTCCTTCTTCATCTATCCAAATCTACCAGTTTTCTTCCAGGGCTGGGAGTGTGTTGAGGTAGGGAACCAACCTTTGTGCACCCAAACACTCCACAGCTGGAATGGCCTCTGTGCAATTCACATCACTGGGATGGCAACACTTCTAAAAATCCTGAAGGAAAAGTAGTAAGTACACTTTTCAATCATGAAAATGATGATCTGCTGTCCATGAGCCTTGCAAACTCAAATCTGATTCACCTACCCAGGGCTGTTGGGGGCTAAAATATTTCTTCTCTCCTCCTGTGTGTGCTTGGACTATGTAATTTTGCCTTAAAGCGTGTTCCTTCTCTTTGGTGCTGTTTTAGGGAATGATACACTGGGATTTCTATTGCCACTTTGCTCCACAATATTTGGGTGCAAGTTCTAAAAGAAAAAAAAACCCAACCAACTGTTGAAATACTTGACATGTTAGTGTCATCTAAATACTTTTTTGGAACTATCCCCGAATTCATTATGTATAAGGTGATCAAGGAGTTTAGGAGCCTCAGACTCCTCTCTGTTCAGGGCACAGCTGCTGAAGGTAATCAGCTCTTCCAGCATCAGGGAGGAGTTGGAGCTGGTAACAGATGCTCAGCATTTCTGAGCTGCTCTGTGACTGTAGGACACAAGGTGATGGCGCTGGTGGATTATCCATCCTCATCTGGAAATCATTATTGCTAATTAGTCTGGCTTTTGGATACTAATTGCTGTTATCATATTCCCTGTCAAAGTTTCTGGGAACTGGTTTCTGAGACTTTGTGTGTGCACTGGAAGTTTCAGGCATCAACAAAGACCTTTAGGCACCATTTGTAAATAAGGGATTAATAAACCAACATAAAAGTTTGTTAGGACAGAATGAGAGAAGCAGAGATCCCCTCCAATGAAAGGGAAGAAAAGGTTACAAAACTGCTGTTACAAGCCCAAATTTCCCAGCATGTTATCCTATGTGGTGGAGAAACTGAAAGCAACTAGCAATGCCAGATTTTCAGAATCTTTTAAGCACATGTTAAATTCCTATGAACTCCCTGCTCAACGGATGGCACAGCTTGAAGGATTCAATAAAAAGCAGTAATTAAAACCACAGGGAAAAAAAAAGAAAAAAACCAAAACCCCTAAGATTAAGTCTCTAGTTCTTTACCTGGGGTTCCCGTCTTCATATAACCCCAAATCCCATGGAAAACAGTATAACATTTTATATAATAAAATAACCAGTCACTAGTTTATTTAAACTGTTCATTATTTCAGCATCCACTGATGGTAAGATTACAGGAACACAATGAAGCATACGCCTTAAGAAACACTATTCTCAAATGCCTGTACTATACCCTTAATTAATATGGTATCATCCATAATAAAATGTATTTTAAAAATTTATTAAATATTTTGAGATGTAGTTGGAAAAAAGAGTAAAATAATAAATGTTTCATTTTGAAACACTTAGAGGTAATACTTAAAATTAGTTGAATTTATTTTTTGTTCTGGCTTCAGTTAGAAATATAAATTCTACAGGAAACTTATAATTTAGAACAATGAATATAGCTGCAATATTCTTGCATGGTTGAAGAACATGCTGTCCAATGGTACATTGTTTTTTTCATTTGTTACTTGGATGTTCTGTCTCAGGAATGAAATAGCACTTTTTTCTTCAGTCACACAAGATTGCAGTTCAGCATCTTAATGCATACAGATGCAGAGCAAA
>VZSR01001863.1:2694128-2774523 GCA_013398615.1 Brachypodius melanocephalos
AGATGCACAAGGGATTGGGCTCTTTTTGGTGAAGTAACACTGGTGAATGGAGCAGAAATGGTTTTAGGTATTACTACTAACAGAAGCTCATCAGTTGCTAACACAAAAGTCTTGGTAAAAAAGTGTCAAAAGGTATTTGCATTCCAAATTTTTTGATGTATGTTTAGGAAGTCTTTAAGAGGTCATGATATTAATGAAGAACTCTTAAGCGCATTTTTCTGAGCTCTCTTGCTTTTGAGAACACCAGCTCTGGCCTAAAATGACTGTTAATTGGATCAGTATCCATCTTTTGAGTGGTTTAATTAATGGATGTGGAATCTGACATCTCTCATGCCAGGCTGATGTTCAGAGAAGGGCGATTCTGTGTTTTGTAAATACTGGTTCCGTGCTGGGGGTTTCCATCAGGCAGCCAAACTGGGGGCCCCCATCCCACCCACCCTGCCCACGGGGTGGGTGTGTGTCTGTGTCCAGGCTGCTTTGTGTTGTTTCCTCTCCTAATTCAGTCAGAAAACAGGCTGAGAGGCCAGCCTGGGTACAGGATCATAATGTGGAGAGTGTTTGTAACTGGTGTCCCCGTGCTGGGTGTGACTGCTCACGGTGTCCTGTTCAGAGCAGCCAAGGGGTGGCTGGTTATTTCGTTTAAATTTAGCCACTTAATGCACATCTGCTCCAAGCTACTGATCTGATTTTCTGCAGTCCATGGAGTTACCTCTAACTTCATCTTCTCTGTCTCTGAAGGCACCTTGGAGGCTCCAGTGTTGGTTAAACCTAACATTTTGCTGCTGCTATAATCTACTTCCAACAACATTTCTCACCCAGCTGGAGAGTGGTCACAGACATCCTACTTCTGCCTAGAATCAAAATCACCTATTTTGGTGAAATGCATTGAGTTTAGCACACTCTTTTTTTTTTTTTTTTTTTTTTCCCCAATTGGATGCAAATTGGTCTTAGATGGAGCCATTTACTGTTGTTCCAATAAGTCCTATTTCCAGCTGAAGTGTTGAAAGTTTTGTTCTCAAGGTGCATCCCTATTTCCCAAGAAGTGACTGTCCTGCAGCTGGAGGTATGGGACTCCCCTCCAGGAGTTCAAAATTTGGCATTCCTGTTCTCTGTAATGTAACCTGCCAGGGAAGTTCGTGGCTTTCATTCTTGTTTTTACAGAAGATGAGAAATCTGTTGAAATTACATATATTTTGGTATGTTCTTGTATGCAGTTTTACTCCATGGATAATTTTTTGCTCTCCAGACCACAACAGAAGCATTCTGAAAAGCTCCATACCTGTCACTCCTAAGAGTTTTTCACTCAACAAACTTTGTCTCAACCCCTGTTTTTGTCTTCGTCCCACTTTTACAATCAAGAACTTTTACAGCCACTTTAATTGTGAACTATGGTCTGTCTGGCTTTATTATGAGATCTGAGGCAATCACCATCATCACCTGCAGCTGAATAAAGGGCTTGATTGCACTTTCTCTTGAGCCTGAATGGGGTAGACAGCTTGGCTTTAAGGTCCAGTGTTGTCCTGAGTGCTGAACTCCACTGTTATCCCCCTGGCAACCACAACCCTTTCACCAAAATGACCATCCCCTGAGGCACACAGCTATTTAACATGGAGCTCAGGGTGGCACCCCTTAAAGGACACAAGCTGTATTTAGAAATTTGAATTACTAGGCTGACTTTCAAGTAAAACAAAGATAAAAACCCTTTCAGGTTTTCTGGGGATGGCATGGTGAGAGGAACATGTTTTATGCCTTTTTTTAAGGCAGGCAGTGTGTGCATTCCATGGCCCTGTGCCATCTGCATCGTTAAGCCACCTTCTTCCATGATTTATATAAATCTTACAAGCACCAAAACTCTGCTAACTGTCCAGCCAAACTAAAAATAACCTCTGAAAATAATCCAGTGTAAAAATGTTTGCCTTCAAGAAAGAAAACAAATTATTCTTTACAACCCTTCTACTGTGTTAAAACTCTGATTAAGTTACTGGTTACCAATAGTACCAAGAAATTTAAAGCTACTAATTGCTTGCAAGCTTCTTCTAAATGATAATTAGAGAAACCTGGTGTAGGTGCTGCTTTGAGCTATTAAAATGCTCTTAGATTAGTGTTATGGAAGAAACATAGTGAGCTCTTAAGATTAGACTGTTTATGCATTTAAAATTTCCTATTGGGGTGCAAATTTATCTTTCATCTGTACCAAGTGTTGAACACTCATCCTGTATTTTGAAGTATATTTTCCTGATTTTGTTCATTTTTCACATGACTAATTGGAAGGTTGTGTTCAGTGATCAAAAATCTGCGGAACTAAACTACCACTAGCAGCAGGACTGTTCATTAAATCCTGCTTTCCATGTATTCCAGCTTGAAAAGACACATTTTAACCACCCTGTAAACAACCAAAAAGTGTGTGGGGGGGTGGTTTCATAATTTTGGAGGGCTTTTATTTAAGGGAAGGAGACTCACCTGAGTGCTGCTCTGTTGTCAGCGGGGGAAAAAAAAGGAAGGAGTGCTGCAGGTAACTCAGGACAGCTGCAGAGCCTGATTTCTGGTTTAACAGCAGCAAATCCTGATCTCTGCTTGCAAAGGAAGCAAAGATGTTTATCCTCACTATGTACTTTTTTTGGAATTCATGCCTTTGCCTGTTAAAATTCATAACTCCCTTAGGTGTCTTCCCACTCCTGTGCCAGGTAAGGAGGTGGTATGTAGGGATTCTGACTTGTGGAAATATTTATTAATAGCTACATCAACCACAAATTGTCATTACACACGAGCTCTGAATTTATTGGGAAAGGTTCATTGAGTGCTCTGTGTGGTGTAAGGCTTTGGAATGTGATAGCCAGCCAGTTTCTGGCACAGGGAGGAAACTTCTAGAAAGGGACCTTCCTAAAAGTCTTGGAAAATTTTTTTAATACATAGGAGAAATAGAAAAACAACAAAAACCGCACCCAAAAATAGACTATTAATGGCTTCTTTGTGATGTGTTGGGTTTCAAGCTGCTGAGAGAGTAGAATAAGATTGGAGCTCTGTAGCCAAATCATAATAAGATGTGTTTATCCCTGTTATTTAGAACTGTGACACTGAATGAACATTTCCAAAAAGAATCAGGTGGAGAATCTTCAGATCCTATGTCTGCCCAGTTTAATACTTGAATTCTGATAAGCTTTATCAATTAATTGGGAATATCTGAAAAAAAAAAAAGTTGGAAAAACATTTGTTTACAGTAAGGTTTCAGCAACTGGGTTTGAATTATACTTATTAAAGACATCTTTCTGTTTCATGCTCTTGTTCTCAGACAGCAACATTGACATTTAAGCAACACCTTTAAAACCAAGGTCCTGTGCTGTAGGAGAAGGGAATACAGGTGACCTTGCCCTTGATTAGTAACAGCTGTGTTAATTACCAGTATAGCCCCTGATGAGTCACAGCTGTATCCAATAAAGATAAATGTGATAAAAGGGAGTGGGTTTGCTAGTGAGAGGAGGATCATGAAGGAGGAAGAAGCAGGAATGAGAGGGTCATGAAGAAGGATCCTGAGGAGAGAGAATCCCTGTGAGGTCAGTCTGGGGCTATTGTTGGAACCTGCAGTCACAGTCTAGCTGGGTAAAAACCTACATTCAGAGTCTGCAAACTGATCCCTGCAGTCAGAGTTCAGCAGGGAATAACAAGCAGTCAGAAGTTGCAAGGGTAAACCCCCAGCAGGAGCTGCTGCAGCCAGAGTCAGGGAATGGTTGAGTCAGGATGGCTGAGCTGGAAAGAGGGATAAACCAGGACCCTTTTTATGCTGTGATAAACAAGAACTCTCTGTCTTGGCTCGTTTTTACCCTCTAACAAGAGGGCTGCTGCAACACTGTGCAAGGATGAAAACATAATCTATGAGTTATTCCACATCATGTTGTGTCCTTATGCCCCTGAACACGCTGGAACTTGTCTGACCCTGAAGCTCAGCACATTGGACCTCTAAAGTCAGCACTGGGTGCTGCAGGCTTCTGGCTTGGCATAAAGAGGAGAAATACCATCCTGAGGGCAATCAGACCTTAGAAAGGGCTACCCAGAGAGGCTGTGGATTCTGTTCTTGCAAACTGTAAACACCCAGCTGAAGCAGCTGTGGGTAGGCAGGTCTGCATTCAGTGCTGAGCCTGCTTCTAGCAGTAGGCTGAGCTAGAGGATCTGCTGAGGTGGCAGCCAACCTGAATTATTCTGGGATTCTGTGGTCTGAGCTTGAATTTTGTGTGTTTCATTGACTTTATATAATTCCTTTTTATAAAGCTGCGTGCTTACGTGAGTTGACTGTAATGATGGTATTCATTAATTATCATTGTATCATTAAAAAGAGGTTGTGCTTTCTGGCAGGAATAGACAAAAAAATTTTAATAAATTCCTAAAAATAACAGTTACTGCCATAAGGACTACTTTGTCTATTCCACCAATTGCTAATGACAGACTAAGATAATTGCCTATAAATGGAGTAGAAAATTAAATCATAAAAAATAATTAAAATAATTGCAGCATAGATACTTCGAATAAAAGCCTTTTAAAAAATTTTCCTCTTTAAGAAGTATAAATGTCTAAAACCAGGGATATATTTGTTATAGAAGAAGAGTAGGCTGGAGTAGAAACTACACAATTCAGATATCACATAAAAGTTTTGCTTTCCAAGAATCACCCACTTGTTGAGTCATGTTGAGCTTAAAGCTTCTTGTTTACGTAACAATATTCTTGTTTTGCTTTCAGATGGAAGAACAATTACTGCTATTTCGAAAGGATGTGTTTTTGGTTTTGGCCACCGATCCTTCAAAAGAGGTAATTACTCAAATATATCTCAAGCTGTCCATTTCTCCATTGTTGAAAAATAACTGATTTGTTATTCATTTGGCTGTTCTGAAGACTCGAATGGCAGAGTTGAAGGCTTTGAAATTGTGGAGAGTCCAATGTTTTTCAAAGATTAGGAGAATATATACTTTTTTACATTGCAGAAAGAAATGACTGTTGCAGTTTTGAAATTCTTCAGAATGGCAATAATAGGTAGAGTCATTTGGTGACTGAATATGAGTGAATATTTTTTTTACATTTTTGCAGGACTATTGGAAAAACAGATTTTATGCATGTTGAAGGTTGAGATAATACATGTATTGGGATTACAGGTAAATCATGGCAAAGTGGAAAAAATGGAAGGCAGTTTTATTTAGTGATGGAATTTATCTCTCCAATATTTCTTGGTTTGACTTTGGCTAAGTAGAATCAACGTCAGTTACAAAAATGAACGAACTGTGCTTTTATCCTCTGGAAAAATCTCAACTTTGTAAGGAAATTTTTAAAGTTAAGGTTAAGTCTTGACCAAGGAAGAGCTGTCTGAGGAATTCTGTGTTTTAAGGGGCCAGCAGTGTGTGAGTGCATGTTCCAGCAGATTTGTAGCAAGCCTTGGGTCATGTCCTTCCTTTGTTGTTAATTCATGCTCACTTCTACCTTGAATGAAACAGCACAAAACTCTTTTCCTTGTATAACCAGCCTCAGACAGACTGCAGAAATGTGCTGAAAATGGGTTTTCTGAAGACAAATGTCAAAAGCCTGTCATATTTTTAGTTCTATGACTTCATAACCCATGGGATTTCTGGCTTTTCTCTACTTTATCTTGGCAAGCATGAGCAGGAGCACATGGTATTTTCTCTCTATTGGATTCTTGCGTGGGCCTGGGAGTTCTTGCTGCTTGAAGTCAAATGTGTTGAATTTTGACCTGGATTTGGGAAAGGGAGGCGGTGTGAGTATGAGCACACACAGAGTATGGGTTTTGACCTGATTGAATTTTGACAAGACAGACTGAATTTTGACCTGGATTCAGGTATTTTACAGCTGTGCTGCTCCTTAGAGCTACAGCTGGAGCTCACTTTGAATATGGAATATGAAATGTAGTCCTGGAGCTGAGGTCCTTGCCAATAGGCAAGTTTTTCTTGTTACTTAGAGCCTTGATTACTCCTAAAAGCTTCAGGACACAGTTGTTGGGAGGGAGGTGCTCCTTAGGTGGATTATCTGCAGCATTGTTCTTCAGGGTGAGGTTTGGTGGAACAGGCTGAGTTCCAGGGGGAAAATGATCGTTTGCACCATATAATTAAGAGATGTATCACCGAGAATACACCTAGTGAAGCTGAATTATGGAGGCTTTTGGATAGATTAAATTTGGGATTTCATATTGTGTGTGGTGTTTTTTTCATGTAATGTACTGAAATAGCTCACAAGATGGATATTTGATCTGAAGCTGTATGGAAGAGACTAATATTGCAATACCTTATAAACAGAGAGATCATTCAATAGATTTGGGAGCTGCAGCTGCTGTGAAAGGCAGTAGATTTCCTTGCAGGAGCTGCATGCAGTAAAGGTGTCACAACAATGTTCTGTAACGTTCACCCATAGGAAGGGACATAAAGACAAATAGATTTTTAATTAGGGTACTTAAAAAGACATGGATAGAATTTCAGATTTCTAAGTTTTTTGGGTTTTTTTTGTTTTGTTTTGTTTTTTTTTTTTTGTGTTTTTTTTTTTTTTTAATCCATTCTTTCTGCTTAAATTGGGCTACACCCAGACTCCAGAACCTGGGAGCAGTCTTTAGGTCCAGATGTGTTTTGATACAAGTCAAGGCGAGAGCCCAGCATGCACGAGCAGTCAAAGCCTGCCTTGCTTTCCACCAAAAGGCACCTGGGAGCAACACCAAGGATATCTTATCTTATCTCCACCCAGGAATATAGATGTAGGCAGCTTATCTGGGCCCTGGCTCTAGCAGAGACTCGTGCTGGCAGTGGAACTGATCAAATTATTCAGGATACCACTGATCTGCAATGAGATGCTCTCAAGGTGCACCCGTTCCCTGACCAGCCCAGCTTGCTTTTCTGGCTCTGGGCTGCCTGGCTGCATGTCTGAGTTTAATCATACCCTGAAGGAGCAGCTCACACAGAATTGTATTAATATTGACAATAAAGAATTAACATGCATCCTGTCATTGATTTCCACCAAAACAGATTCTGTTTGAGGGATCATTTGTAACAGTCCTTAATTATGTTAGATTTAGCCAGAAGCATTCTTTCCTCACAGAAACATGTGCCTAGACACACTTGCTCAACAGCCACCTGGGCTTTAGTTGGGATGGTCAAATATATAATTCTTTGAAAAAGAGCAACTAAGAGCTCAAAATATTGAAGGAAATCAGGATTCATTATCTGTTTACTGCATCAGAAAGAGTTTGTATCTTTAATAAAAATACCAAATATTGGAAATTCTATCACTTTTGTTGAGATGGAAATAGGAACAATCTGCTTAGAATGATTTACCTTGAAGTGAACTTGAGGTGGTACTGTTTACTAGACTAGACGAGATGCATTTCAGTCAATAAACAAAGAATGGATCTTTTGCCAGATAATTAATTTTCCCTAAATTATGGTTGACTTTGAAAGGATTTGCTTAGCTTCTCATGTAGTTTTTCTGTTGCATAGCCTTCAGATGAGCTTTGACCAGCTTGGCCACGAGATGTGATTACTTTCTACTTCTCTCTTTAACTGCAAAAATTGCTGTGAGCTGAAAACCCACTGAAATCTAGACTGAGCTTTCATCAGAGCTATGGAGGAAACTCCATGGAAGTGAAGGGATTGCATCCCTCATGCTACATCCTTTTGACAAGGCAGGGACAGAGCAGATTTTGCCCATCAACATGCAATGAAATGCGGTCAACTGTAGCTCCCCGTGGAAATGATATTACACAAAAAAAATTTGTCAAATAATTTTAAACTGAAAACACCATGGTGAAATCGCATGGGAGTTGAACTCCAGAGCAATGCTAAGGGCTCACTTTGATATGTTTTGAAATCAATTAGAACAAAGGAAACCAAAATTTTCCAACACCTCACAAAAATGAGGATTTATTCCCTGGCATGCCACAGATTTCTGCCTCAGCGATTTTTGCCAGAAACGTTGTTAATTTGTTTTATAAACTTGCTGCATCTGAAAATTAATCATCACCCTTAAACATGCAGGCCTCTAAACCTTATTGGAATAATGGATTTTAATTCCATCGCTCTCTTCCTTGTTTATGCCCTCTTGGTTTGTGGTTATCAGGGGGAGCTTGTGATTATCTTGTTGGCAAAGCCCCTGTGCTTGTTTCATTCTTATCACAAAGAGGAGAAAAATTATACTTTGGTGCAGTTTTATGCTACTGTGCAGTGGGGAAGAGTTTTTTCCTAGTGGCCAGCTGTCTGAAACCAGCAGCGCATAAACACATCCATTCACCCAGATAATCATTTTCCCAGATTTGATTTAAGACACTTCATTGAAGTTATTATGCTCACGTAAAACAGCAACAATATATGAGTGAGCCAGGCCTTAGGCCTTGATTTTCCTCCAAAAGATGAAAGCAAATGAAGAAATTCAGAGAACAAAACAATGGGTATAAAACTGGAACTGCACCATTTCTGCAGGGAGATTTAGGACTTAATCCTGCAAAGAAAAACCTGCTCTGGCCCTGATCCAAAACAGTACTCAAGTCTTAACTCTAAGTCCATCAGCAGTTTCACTGAAGCCTAATGTCTGCCCCAGTGCTTTGTAGAATGGGGCAGAATATCAGTAATTTGCAAGAGTAAGCCCTCAAAGAAGTGATCTTGGCCAAGTGATAAGGACTGGTAATGAGCTGAGCTTGTAAGAGAGAAGGAGCTGGCTGTGGGCATATCAATGGGTTGTAAAGTCAAGTGAGGATTAATAGGGAAGTAGGAGCAAAACCTACTGAAAGAAATTATTTAAACATTTTTATCTTCTCCTCCCCCCTCCCACCTGTAAAATAATTTCTAAATAAGTTTTTAAATAATGCAATGTTTTTGATAACTGATTTTTTCTGTTGTGGCAGTTTTTTTGTTGTTGTTGTTTTCCTCAAGCCTACTGTCCAAAGCTGTTAGGTCAGAACTGAGAAGCAGAATTCAGGCATTTTAGAATGCCTCCACCTTTTTTCTCTGGGTGTAGAGGTTGTTCTTAGGGTTTCTTCTCCATTAATACCTCTGCTGTTCGTGTGGTTATTTGATGACCACTCCGGGTTTTGCACAGTTCAGTGGTACACATGTATAAATGGTATATGTAATATATTCCTATTATTTGCTATAAGCATACTGATGCAGCATATACCATTATCTTTTTTTTTTTTTTTTTTTTTTTTTTTTTTTTTTGTATCTTGCTGCTCCTTAAATCTTTACTGAACCATTTAATATAGTGTTTGTTCCATGGTTCCCACTCTTTCCAGGTAGACAAAAGAGCAGTATTTTGGCTGTGGGGCAAAAAGGCACCATCTGGATGGTGAATCTCTTTCCATAAAGCAAGTACGCCTGTGGCAGCATCAGTGGAGGTGGAAATAGATTGTAGATAACTGCTTGGCACTGAATGTGGGTTAGCTGGGAGTGCTGAAGGCTGAGTGAGGCGGGAGAGCTGCCCAGGGGACACTGCCCTGGGGAGCCTGGGTTTGCAGGTTGGTGGCCAGATCTGCCTGTGGTGTCCCCTCTCCGAGGCCAGGCTGTGTTGCAGCCAAGGGAGCAGCCTCAGTGTGCCCCCAGCCCCAGGACAGAGGTGCTGCCAGAGTGACCCTGAGCTGGGCTCTCTGTGGTTTCAAGTCCTGCAGGGCCAGTTATGTCTGGAACTCACTGTAGGGCTGCTGTGTTTTGGGTTCTGCATTGGTTGCTTTTCAAAAGAAATGTGATAAAAATTACTGTATAAGGAGTGATTTGTGCAAATAACCCAGGAATCCATAGCTCATGCGTGGGTCAGAGTTCAGCTCCAATTTTGAACTCACACTTGCTGGCTTATAGCTCCTCATGCTTCCCAAGCTTTGCATTAGCATCCAATGCCTGTTTGTTGTTATTTTTTTCTTGGATGTTTGGATCTGGGACCGTGGTTTGTACCAGAGGATATTCACATCCAGACAGAGTTGAAATGTAGATTTAATCTGAGCTGTCTGTAGTTATGAACACAAGCAGATGAAGAGAAATGCAGAGTAAAGAAAGTGACTAAATTTCTCAGTGTTCGTGTTCAAGTTTCACTTGTATTTGTACAGAGATTTGAAATAATTTTCAAATTATTTAAACAGACTGTCTCCTTATGCCTTAATTAAAACTGGGCCTCTTTCTAATTTTTAGATATTGTAAAAGTGCTGCTACAAACCATTTATAAATCACTGATGTGATGTGGGAATTCCTGATTCAGAATCCATGGTTATTTTTGCCATTTTGACTGAATGATTTACTGGCCAATCATTTAGATGGTTAAGAGGAAGACAGTAATGAAAGTGACTGCAGATGGTCCCCAAGCTGCAGGAGTGCCACATCCAGATTTTCCGGAGGCCTCCAGCTGTTTAAGTTCTCATTATGCAAAGCAAGGGCTGCCCCAGAATTAACTTTTACTGCAAGCCCCCCACCAAGGCTTTGACCACCCAAATGCCTACAAAGAAAATTTCTACAGTATCTTGCCTCATTTTCCTTTTTGCCACATTTCATTATATGTGGTAAATAAGCATTAGATAGCAAAAAACCCAACAAGAGTCCTTTTCCTGCCATCCCACCTGGGAATCATCTAACCTTAATATGGAAGATATGTTCTTGGAGTTCAACCAGGCTGGTAGAGGTCCCTCTACATTTTCTTGTCCTTAAGAGAGCGTAGTTCATGCCCTTTCCCACTGAGTAAATGGTTCTAATTATCTGAAACTCTTTTTTTTTTTTCTTTTTTTTTTTTTTTTTCCCAAGCATTTAATCACTGGCTCCCAAAAAGCCTGGACTTGGAACAGAGTCTTAAAACTCTGCATGACCACAAGAGTTTAGTTCTTCTGACTTAATCTTGCCCACCTCAGGGATAATTTTCAGCTATTTGATCTCTTGAATAAAATACATCCAAGGTTATTGACCTCCAGTCCCACTTGGTCACAAAGGATATTCCAGGGTTGCCTTGGTTCAATTGAGCAATAATATTTTCTAAAAGAAGCCCCAGTGAAACTTGTAAGGCTGGCTACTTGTTTAGGAAAGTCATGTTTACTGTGTGAATGTACCAAAGTTGAACTAATGATAATGCTGCTTCCTTTATAAAGACACTTGCTCTACAGCTGATAAAAAATAAATTAACGAAACCCCCCATTAGAGCCTGTATCATTAGCAGCATTCCTAAAAGGCGAAATCCACATTTATCTGAAAATCTGAGGGTTTTTATAGGGCTTAAGAAGACTGAAGGATTCACATAGATCATCCTACATCTTTTAGCTGTTGTTCAGGACAGGGGAGGATCCTCAAGCAGACACTGGGGTGCAGTGCTTGCTGTGCTGCAGCAGTGGCTGCCTCCCAGTGCCCTGATGGCTTCAGGCAAACTGGGGTTACATTACTCTGCAGTAAGTGGAACTCCTGGGTGTCTAGGTTTGAAATTGCTACTCACTCTGCACAAGTCACAAAAAAAGAAAGGTGTTATCTCTGGGAGTAATCTGGTTTGCTGGTTGGTTGGTTTTTTTTTTGTTTCTTTCCGCTGTTAACTGAATGACTTAATATTCGGAGAAAGTGAACTCTGATGGACTTAGGAAGATGAAAGTGCAATTAGGGGTTTAATCCATCCCCACATCAGAGAAATAGTGTAAAACCAGTGAGAGGGAGCTGTGCAGCCACAGTCACATGTGCTCCTTAAGTCTGGTGCTGATAGTGACTCCTTGGCTGGGACTGTGTGACCTTTTAAAGGCTTGTGATGGAAAGAGGAAGAAATGTCTCCCGACTGTAAAAGCCCAGTTCACCCTTCCAGCCCATGATAAATTAATTGCTTTATTAAAGTGACAGTTTACCCTGTTTGGATGCCAACAAAGGCAAAAAAAAAAGTGAGCGTGCCTGCCTGGCATAAAGCGTGGAAGTAAACCACATGCCTCCGTTCACCCCGGCTCACTAAATCCAGAGAAAAGCAGGATTTGGAATATATGTAGGAATGTACTGGATGCAGCATCAAAGCGTTGTCTTGATCACCATCATCCATTCACAATCTTGCAGAGTGTAGTAATGCATATTTTCTTGCTTATTCTTAGATTTGTAGCTTGACCCATGAGAATTGTTTTAACTCTTGCTGGGGTGTGGGGAGCAGACAGGCTTCGCTCCAGCTTTGATATATGAGCTGATTAGAGCTTCTGGCAGCCTCCAGGACAGGCTTTCTCAGCAGCAAGTTCTCCAGAGGGTTTCTGAGGGTGGGATTACTGTTGGGGTTTTTTTTTTTTTCCTTTCTTTTTTTTTTTTTCCCCTTGATCACAGTCCTGCTGCTAGTAGAGTGTGTGAAACAAAAGCTCAAATGTTCCCATGTTCTCCTGTGGGATAGCAGTACTCACAGTAGATAATTTCCATATCTGAAATAAGCTACACAATGATATTTTTTTCAGCTGCTGCACCCAGCTGAAGCATAATCAGTGGTTTCTAGTCTAGTTAGTAATGCTTCTGTACTACTTTTCCCATGCTCATGCAAATTAATGTAAAAAGAAAAACAATATTGTAGAAGCTATGTGATTGCTTTTCTATAAAACAGAGTATCAAGAATTGAGAAATCAGGAATTCCTGCTCCCTCAGATGCCTGAATTAGAAGCACAGTAATTTTTCATCTCTGATACAGTCTTTGTAGAAAGTTTAGCAGCTGAATTTCCTCCAAAAATGCTGATTCTCTCCAATGGCAAAAGAAGAATTTGCCTGTGCCTAGGTTCTTAAATTCAGTACTTAAATTTTGATGAGTTTAGTTATTCCCCTTGCAACTGTTGGCACCTTCTGGGGTTTTCTTCTGTTCCCCAAGAACTTTGAAATCTATGATAGAAATAGAACTAGATTCTTTTTCTTTCTCACCCTGTTTAGAACTGGATATGGACCTTACTGTGGTACTCCGGTAAACTGGGAGATCATCAAGAAAGAGTATGTTTCAGGCACTTTAAAATAGATTCAAAATAACTAAAATACAGGAATTGCAGCCTTTTACCAGCCCCACAAAATGTGCAGGATAATTGAGCAATATAAATAAATTGAGCAAAATAACCATCTTCACTACACATGTAATATTAGACTTAAGGGAATTTTAAAAGGAACCAAGAGATTTTAAAATAATCTTTTGCTCCCTGCAGTAGTTAATCACCAGCTGTGAGCGCTGGTTTCTCTCTAGTGCTTGTACTGACGAAGGTGAGAATTTCTTTCTCTCATCGAGCTGGGATCTGAGATGTGTGTGATCCTTGTGGCTTCCAGAGGAGATGCTACAGCTGAGCAAAAGCTCCTTTCCACCTCCTGGCTGTATATTCCTCATTACAATAGATGGCCAAAATTCATCCTGGAATTCCCACTGTTATTATCTTGCCTTGCTGCTGTTCTTAGAGTCCTTGATAATGAGGTCTAGGGGGACTCAGCATCTGCTGGCTTCATGTCTATGGGGAAAAAAGAAAAGGAAGAGAAATTATACTCTCTCTTCATTGTAGCAGTACTTAAAGTATTGAGGCTCCTGGAATAAATCCTTATCCCAAAGGAGTCTTAAATGTATTGAGCATGGCCTGGTAATTTACACCTCCTTGGAGCCTGTCAAGGTCGGCCAAGTATCGGCTACAGAAAGCATCAAGTAGAGAATTCAGTGAAATCTAGTTCTTGCATACTCCCAGTGCTCCACAAAACCCGCCTGGGAAACCTGTGAGTGATGGAAGATTAGGCACGGGTATCAACAAACCACGAGTGAATTCAACACTGGGATGCATCTTACAGTGAGTGCCCAGCGTAGGATGAAAATAAACGAGGAGCGATGCGTGAAATGGAAAATACGAGCGGGGAGAAGACAACTGTGCCGCATCCTCGGGCCGCTCCGTGTGACACAATCCTTAAAAACAGAGCCAACATTGCCACCTGCGGGTGGCTTCGGCGAGGAGCCGGAGGGGACACGGGCACGGAGCCGGTGGGAATGAATGGAGCCTTTGGGAAGGGCACTGGCCAGCCCGGGGGAGGGGTTCTGTTCTTCGGATGCGAAATGTAGTGCTGCTGTGAGACCCTGGCGAGTGAAACACTCCTCCCGTGGTGAAACACCGCTTTCACTGGCTGAAGAGATGGGAATCGTTGATCAGAGTCGTGGAATCACTGAAGCGGTTAGGCTGGAAAAGACCTCTAATTAGGATCATTGACTCCGACCATGAGCCCAGTACCATCAAGCACACCGCTAAAGAATGTCCCCAATTGCCACGTCTATGTGGCTTTTAAATCCCTCTCCCTTGGGCAGCCTGTTCCAGGGCTTGACAACCTTTTCCATGAAAGATTTTTTTTCCTAATACCCAATCTAAATTGCCTGTTGTTTCCTCTTGTCCCGCGGGCAAAATCTTGCTACCTGGGAGAAGAGATTGACCTCCATCTGGCTGCAAGATCCTCTAGGGTGGTTCTGGAGAGCAATGCGATCTTACCTGAGTCTCCTTTTCTCTTAATTTCCCTCCTCAAGTCAGACAACAGCTTTGGTCATTTTGTGGTTTTCTCTTTGTGGTTTTCACTGGATATTTGGAGTCACACACCACTGGCTTTTGCAATGTAGGTTTCTCAGTAGCTCCATCAACTTCTCTGGGTTAAACTTGCAGGGAGTTTTGCCTTCAGGTGAGTTACGCCAGAAAATAATTTGTCAATTACTGGCAGTTCTCTGGCTGAGTGCAGTCACTGACCATTGTTAAAAATTATATTCAAGGGGAACCTTTATTTCAGCAAAGGGTGAATTTAGCTGATGTATATTTATTCAGCAGTATTGCATTTAAATGCAGATTTCAAATAAATATGTCAGTTTTTTCATAGTTTCATTTGCTAACCATACATTCTGATTGTAGTACATAGATTAGTTTTATGCATTCATTCTTAAAAATGAAATGCATCAGGAAACAGTGAAATAAAATGGTTATAAACCAAATGAAAGTGCTTTTCTGGTATATACTATATATATAGGTAAAAGACTTATGTATGTGTCCATGCCTACAAAGAGGCCAAAGTAAGAGGACAATGATGTGTCTAAATTCTCCAAGGAATGGGCATAATTGAATTAGCTGGTTCAGGGTTCTGTTTGTGCAGGTGCTGGGCTCATTTAGAGAGGCATTAGATGATGCCATCTGTAGTATCCTGCTACTTTCCAGAAGGCTCCCTTCCTTCCATAGGGAGTGCAGAGAAATTAATAATGTGCTGATTTTACGGGATCTGTGCATTCTATGGAGGTGGGCTGAGAGAGTTGGAGTTGTTTAGCCCCAGGAAGGGAAGGCTCTGGGGAGAGCTTACACCACCTTTCCTACTGGAAATAGGACATTTATGTATTTATAAAGGATTTACAGGAAAGCTGGAGAGGGCATGAAGGGCTAGGGCAAAAGGGAATGGCTTTGAATTGTGAGAGGGCAGCGTTAGATTAGATATAAAGAAGAAATTATTTACTGTGAGGAGGGTGAGGCACTGGCACAGGTTGCCCAGGGAAATTGTGGACTCCCCATCCCTGAAAGTGTTAAAGGCCAGGTCTGATGGGGCCCTGAGCAACCTGAAGAGTGTGGACAATCTCCCTGTGGCAGGGGAGATTGAAATAAGATGATCTTTAAGGTCCCTTCCATCCTGAACCATTCTATGACTGTATGACTTTCAACTGAAGGTCTGGAATCTGGCATAAAAACCCATGTTGCTTGGCAAGTGTTTTCCTGGCCAGGTTTTTCTTCTGGAAGGAGAAAAGGAAGCAGGTGGAAAGCTTGCAGGGTGTGTTGCCTGAGTGCAGGGTGACAAGTGGTGGGCTGCAGCAGGAGAGTGGAGGTGGAAAGGTGACCGATGCCATCTCTGCCAGGGAGCACTGCAAAAACAACCCCAAAAAGACCTTTTGGAGCAACACACGCGTTGCTCCTCTGGGAAAAATGAAATCAGAACTGTTCCTGTTTTCACGTGGATTTGTCTGCCTTCAGAAGCTTGAATGTTGGGGTTTTTTAACACATCACTGCTCACAGAACATAGTTTGTAGGTTATGCCAGATGAAATCACTGCTGTTCAAACTATCCACTGCAATGTGTTGTGGAAAACATGTACTTCAATTAATTGTCCTGGATATAACTGTGTGGGACAAAATAAGAACTGAAAATAATTGAGATCCTCAGAATTATGGAATGGTCTTCCCAGGGAGGTGGTGGAGTCACCATCCTTGGATGTGTATAGAGAAAGACTGGATGTGGCACTCGGTGCCATGGTTTAATTGAGGTGTTAGGGTTGGGTTAGATTCAATGAACTTGAAAGTCTCTTCCAATCTGGTGATTCTGTGATTATTACTGAATTATTTTATTATATTATCATATAATATTTTATTATATTCCTGATTGTTACTGAAATAATGCTTCTAAAATAATTGGGACCCTCAGAATTATGTTCCTCTTTCTATTCTCTCTGGCTTGTTTTACAATCATGATATTTGTATTCTCTCTGGGACTTGATATATTTCTTGTCTGTTTTTGGGGCAAAGGCATCAGATTGGCTTATGCTGTATCATTTCAAAATCCATGTTCATGTGCTTCTATCAGATTTTAGGGTTTTTTAGAATTGGGCTGAAACTTCTCATCTCCCTTGACTTTTCTCTCTGTCTTCCCCCTTGGAAGACCCTGGCTGTGTTCACAGCCTCTTTACCCCACCCAGACCAATGAGAAGCAAATGGGGCCAGGCTGCTGCTTTAGGGTTCTGGTTCTGCCTCCTGTGCATTGAGATATGTAAACCTCTGTTGGCCAGAAATCCCCAATCTTGTCAAAAAGAGTGCAGATCATAGAAGGGAAAGGCAGGATAGGATGCATTTTCATGTTTTTAAGCTTTGCTGAGGACATCTGGCCTATGGTGGTTTGCTTAGAAGAGGATTAATTGTAGTGCAAACTCAGGAAGGATGGGGATCTTTTAATGACAAGTGTCAAGTATACAGGAAATGTATTGTGCATAAGAGCCAATGGAATCAAAACAGTGGAATAAAACCTTTCTGGGATCTCCTTGAGGCTTCAAAATGCTTCAGAGAAATCCATTATATTTGGAGAATTTCCCCAGGAGGAATTCTTTGTGTCCTCAATGTCTTCCATTGTAATAAATAAGTTGCTTGAAAGCCAAAGTTACAGCAAATGTGGTGAAGGCTATGCTGTGTTTTCCTTGTGCACAGAAGTGCTTTGCACAAATTCAAAGGGCAGCAAATGAGAGTGGTTGGTGTCAAATGAGAGTGGTTGGTGTCAAATGAGAGTGTTTGTGCCATATAATTAAATTCTGGCTGCTTTGTTGTAGACAGACATTAATATGGACCCACAGCCTGATTCCTGTGGGGGAACATGTGCAGCCCTAAATCCTTCCAACCTGAGGAAAGACTCAGAAACCCTGGCATCTCCTGGTGAGCTGGAGGCTGGTACAGAGATACCCAAACTAGCAGAGCTCCCAGCCAGAGGGAATTTCCAACACAGGAATCAGGTTTTCCAACGTGGCTCTGAATGCAGCCCAGCCCTTCTTTGTGAGCTGTGATGCTCAGGTTAATAAACCTGCCCCAGGAAGGGTCTTTGGCTGTGGTCCTACAGACACACATGGGGACAGATTAACAAATAAAGCAGAACTGTAATAGGTTTTCTGAAGGATGACAGTGGACCAATTGAATTTTCTCATAACAACAGCACTTCCAGTTTTGAAAATGCGATTCTGAGAATGGAAAATTGCTACTTTCAGAATAACATGGAAGCCAATTATTACAATCTTTGTATGAGATAAATATTGGATAGCCATAAATAAGTCATGTTAGAAATGCTACAAGACTTTGGCTTTTTGTTCTTAGAATGTACTTTTGTAGAGCATCAGATAGGAAAGATGTGGTATATGTTTTAAAATGTGTTTTCCCATTTCCAAATATTTAAATAGTTTTTTCCATCCCCTCTAGAATTTTTTTGAGAATCTGAGCTTAAATGCCAAGGCTGTCAGAAAAGTAACTCTGTGGTCAGGAGTGCCAGGGAGAGAGATCCCTGTCTGGCAACAGGAACTTAATTTACTAAAAGTCTGTGTATGAAGGAGGTTTGGAACAGCCAAGTTTTTTTTTGTTTGTTTGTTTGTTTTCTTTCTTTTCATTTCTGTAACTAACTGCTTGTGAAACCCAGATCCACAAGCAAATAAAACTCTCAATTTCCTGAGACAAAGTCCCCAAAAGGCTGGGAGGGATAAAAAATGTTTTTACTGGGTAGCAGTGGTTGTTGGATTACTTACTGCTTCAGATTGGGGCTTGCTTCCAAACAAAACATAAATTTAACATTATAAATGAAAACAAGATTGAAATAATAAAAATTTTTCAAGAACTTGAGGGGTTTCTTTCAGGTAATTGCATGAATTCACTACGAATTTGTGAATCCCATCAGCCGATAAAAATATTTACCTTTGCCAAAACATTTTAAGTGACCTTTCCAAGTCTCTCCAGCTTCTGTTTTTTCTGTTGTGTGCTCACAGAAGCAGCACAACCAGATGTTCCAGGTAAAAAGAGGGACACCTAAAGAGTTAATGTGTGGTAAAAATGTTTCATGCTTTGCCTGTTCTTCTGACCACCTTTCACTCAAGTCAGTTTTTGTGAAAGTTTCTCTAGAGGAGGATGCTCTTCCCACCATAAAAAACAAGCCTGTTCCACTCACCCTCCATCATGGCTGTACTTTAGGCTTGGTTCAGGGAAAAGATCTAAATCTCTCCTTTAAGGCACATTTTTCATCTTGCCTCTTTAAAGCTTCCCTTTGACTTCCCCAATCAGCTAATTATAATGAAAATTAATGGAGAGGGGCACTCTCAGCACTTGCTAACTGCAGCTAATCCATTACAGCAGGGGAGGCAAAGAAGGATCTTGTCCAACTGATACAGGGAAGAGCTTTGGAAGAGTTAGATCATATTGTCCAGACAAGAACTTGGCTATGATGGCGCATTTAGCACCTGTAATCCAAATGGATGAGCTGTAGAAATCCTTAGGAATCACAGGAGTAGTTAGGAAGTTGGTTTTATGTCTCATCCAAAAGAAGTTAAAAAGGCAGAGGAAGGAAGCTGTGAGTGCCTGTGTGTGCATGACTAAGCCAGTTGTGTCCACTGCACGTTTTTTCACTCTCTTTGGAGCAGCTGCTCAGGATCCTTCTCATGGTCACGATTTTTCTGCTGTCCAGGTGACAGAACTGTTACCAGCAGGCTCACTTAGATGGTTGATAAATCCCAAGCAGGGCTTTGGTTGGACACCTGGATAGCACAGCTTTTCTGTACATCACCTGCATTTGTTATCTTGATTACAGTTTTGAGAACCCACTTCCAAACGTGAAATCTTTTTCTGGGTGCAGTGGGGGTTTCTGTGTGCTGCTAGATCTCTGGGTAGCAGGGAAAGCAGAAAGAAGCAATGAGGAGCTGTCCTGCTGCAGGCAGCCCCTGCATTAACTATGATGCACCTTAAGCTTCCATGGTTCGTTATCCAAAATCAAACTGCCTCTGGCTTCCTGCATTTGCTGCTGATTACAGGAAACAGGGGGTTTTCACTTTCCCCGAAGCTATTTAATGTCAAACTGTATTTAGCTTTTTTGCAGGGTTGTTTTTGGGGTTTTTTTGGCTTTTTTTGAAGCATGGAAAAGCATAGCTATTTTCTGGGAAAGACTGAGGGGGGGATCTCATCATCCTCATTGCTTGAAGTCTCATGAAGTCCCTTTCTATAGCTGTGGTTTCTGTTTCTCTCCTACAGAAAGCACTACATTATGATAATATTAAGACTGAGTGCTGATGTAGGCTGAAATCAGGAATCACTGAAGTTATAGCTGTGTACACTGATGTAATGCTGCTTCTCAGGTTTTGGAGTGTTTTTTATTTTTCCTATATCATAACTGGAGCTATTCCTTTGCTGGAAATCTTTCTAACGTTATCTTCCATAGAGTTTAAAAACAGATTTTACAGCAATAGAAAAGTTCTTCCCTGCTCAATGGAGAATTGAAAATCTTATACTCTGAATTGCCACAGCGTGGCAATGTTTCAGAGGATTTTGTTCCAGTCTGCTGGCAGTCTTGGTGAGCCCCAGCACTGGGCTGATGGTGGAGCATTTCCCTGTCATCCTCTCTGTACTCTGCATAATTCAGTGTGGCAGTGACAAGCTCCAGTGTAAAAGAGGGAGGAAGAATGCACTGACATGCTGTGGTAGAGAATTGCAGTGATTGGGGTGAGGATAGGGTACAGGGATTTAATTATATTTTTTTAAATCCTCATCATGTTTTTAATTTGGGTGGAAGAGACCAGCATTGCTGGTCTCTGAGCTCTTCATGTTCTCTCCCTGATATTTTTCCCCTCTATGTCCTACTCAGTTAATTTATTTTTCTGTAGGGAAAATCAGAAATGATTTTTTTGAAATTAAGCAATGGCATGCTTGACTGTTTTTTACATATTTGTATCCAAATGGTCTGTAATGTGAAAATGACATATAATTAAGGCTCTGAATTGCAAAAAGGTTGTTTACCATTTTCCACATTATTGTTTTTTTCATAAAGTGAAGTAGCCCATGTTCACACAGATACTGTTTTAACCTCTCAATGTGCTCACAGTTGTACCAATTGGAAGCTTTACTCCAATAAATGCTTGTGAAGGAGTAAATGTCAATATAAATTCTCAAATTAGCCATATTTTACAAGGACCAGAGAGAGGACACTGCCCAAACCCTGGATCCAGCTAGCTTTAAACTTAGTCAGAGTCTTGGAGCTGAGGCAGCTATCTTTATATTTTCTCAGTGTCTGTATTTCCTTACAGAATCATTCTTATTTAAATATTTGGATGGGGAAAAATTAATTTGTTGGGTTTTGGTTAATCCCTGGAATTACATCTTGAGATTATGCCCTGTAATTGTGTAAAATCAAAGATAGCTTTTCTCTTTTTCTTCTTCTTTTGCCTAAAATTGAGGTGGAGCCCCAGAGCTCTGCAAATGTGCCTGCTCTCTCCAGACTCCATCATGTAATGGAGTCTGGAGACATTGAACAACATTGAAACTTGTTTTCTGTGCTGTGATTATGCTCAATGTTAAGCTTTATTTTCACCCACGAGCAAGGTCCATGGGGACATTATGGCTGCTGCTGCTGCTGTGAGGAGAGCCTTGCTGCCACTTGTGGCACTTGGTGGATGTGTTGCACATCAATGCCCTGGTGTGTGTGAGTTCCTTCTCTATCAAGTATCTCTAATGCGTCTCCTTGCCCCATCCCTCTCATTGCAGAGGAGCATCTCTGAATGTCCCTCTCAGCACATGGAATACCCCGAGCCCTAGGGATTAGTAGCTGTGTCCCACCAATTCAGTGATGCTCTTTTCAAATCTCACCCAGTTTTGCACAGGCCTGCTTTCACAGCTGTCAGTTCCCAATGACATCCGTGTTCCTGAGGGGATCTTAAACTCATTGAAGGGTTTTCCTTACTCACTGGGAGATATGAAGCAACAGAGTTATCTTTGATACCAATTTAATTAATTCTGCTGCAAGACACTAATGTATTCAGAAGGCTACCATGGATATTACATGCACACTGTGTTGCTCATAGCCAGTCTAATTTAGTGTGCTGCACTTGTATTGGTTTTTACCACGGCAAAATCGAGTCAGACAATCATGCATGGATTTGGAAAAGCTTTATAGTTCATAAACATTCACATTTGACTTTGTCAGCAAAGGAAAATTAGTTCAAACAAGGTGCAATGATGCATTCACTGCTCTGGGAGCCTCTAGTTCAGAACTTGACACTGATAAACTGTTATAATTAATTCTTTCCATTTAATGAGATGGCTTATACTATCAGCAAATGCGAGCTTTGATGTCAACATATTATATTGACCATCTCCCTGTATTAATTAGAACATGACTTGATGGAGTCTTTTCTTACAGAAGACCAAAAAACAAATACAGTGAAGTTTGTTTATGTGCCTGACTAAATTCACGTATTGAGGCAGCTCATGTGTGCTTACCCAGAGTCAGAGAGTGGTTTTCAGTGATAAAGCAGGAGAAATTGGGAAATTGAACTCCTTGGCTCTCTTCCTGCATTTGTCATTGAGTCAGGCAAATCATTAGACACAGTTTGAGTCCAGCTTACCTATCTGTTTAATGGAGATAATAAGACTTTCCTGTTAGGGAGAGGGATTTTTAAGGCTTAATTAATTAATATTGTGGAGCTCTTTGCCGCATTAAAATGAAAGTCAAAATATTGCTTGCTGTAGGTTAAATTGTTTTGAAACAAAGCATAATCTGATAGTGCTTTAATTTTATGCATTTTTACTGAAAATTACACTAACTTGATTATATTGATGCTAACATCCACATACTTCAGAGTTATTGGAGAGCTTGTACTAAAAATGAGTGCAGTAATAGTTTACAGATTTGTGTGTAAAGGGCTAAGAATAGCTGGTTACTGATCCTGTTCTCATTTGATGATTTTATTTTGCTTTATAAGTGCAGAGAATGTGCCAGAAAAATAAAAAAAACTGCAGTATGTTTTGACATTAACAGACACTAATAAGTGGCACTTAGTGGAGCCAAAAAACAGTGTGATTAAGTAGGTCAGCTTACTTAAAGAATATGGAATAAAAAGAAGTTTAGAACAGAAGTGTAAATGGGTGGGAAGCATTAAATCCATTGAAGACAGCAATATTTGTACAGATGTGCCCAGGTAACGCGTTGGTAGTGACAAAAGAGGCGTTTTTAATGCAAAACAGTCTGGAAAAAGAGGGTATTTGAGATCCAGGTGCTGGATTCCTACAGCACTGTGCATGGGAAGGAGGGGAAAAGCAAGTGCTTGAGCAGCTGATTGATGTTAACCTCAAGTTGGTCTGTGCCACGTCAGGCTGTTGCAGCACCTGCCTCCTTTGAATTCTGGGGGTCAGGGTGCCTTGCTGCTACACAAGGGCTCTGCTTGCTCCTCAGGCTCTCTGCCAGACTCTTGCTTGATCATGTTTTTTGGATGAGGGCTTGCTCAGAGTTAGCATCACCTGAAATATCCACCTGTATGTGTTCTGCATGGATGACAATCTTAGCAGGGCATTTTCAACTGACTTCTACTTCTGTTACTATCTCCTTTCCTAAAAATATGTTTTCCATCCCAGTGATAAGAACGGGGCTATCTTTGTGTCTCTTTGATGTCTACTCTGCTTGTGGGACTTTTGGAAGAAAACAGATATTTTCAGCCTTTGTCCAGCAATGTTTATTCCTGTAATTGCAACAATGAACTTGTTCCTGGCAGAGCATCCAGATTACTGTCATCGTGACTACTTGAATCAATATTGCACCTTAAAATGATAGAATACCTTGATTCAGCTTGGATGGATCAGTGCTTTGAGGATGATTGACAGAAATCTTGCAGATAAGTCTCTGAGACTTAGAATGCACTGAAAATTATCCTGAAAATCTGTTTTCATCTGGGTGTTGTCTGTCATTTTTGTTTCATCCTCTTCTCCACAGTAATTTCAGTTGACCTCAATATGTTGTGTTGGTTTTTTTCCTAGCAGAGTCTGATTTTTGTAATAAAGTGTGTTGCCATATATAACAGGATCCCATTTCTCATCTCTGTCAAGTGTAATTACTTTGATGTCAATGCATTCAAATCCACCTCAATATTACAAATGTAGTTGTTTCACTCAGTAATGGGACAGAAACTGAAAACTTGCTGCTGTTTTTTTAACAAGGGCTTTCAGACATTTGCAAGAATGCTACTTAAATTTGTGCCTTGGTAATCTGAACCCTAGCATGTCCCTGAGCCTTTCTGCTTGTGTGTTCTACTGGAATAATGGAACCATCTTAATTTCAAGGTGTCCAAGTTCAGAAAGCTTCTCAAGTTAGAAGCAGACCTGAGTGAAGTTCCTGGGAGCAAGTATCTAAGGGACAGTGGGGCTGTTTTGTGCTGGCTACATCAGGATGGACTGAAAATGGGTGTGAATCACAAAGCTGAAGTATTCTTGAAATGGATGTGAATCGTTTTCAGTGTCACCCTGTGAATTCCATGGGCTGAGTTCTGAAGCCTTTTACGCTGAATAAAAGGGTGTTTTGTCGTATAAACTGATCCACTGACTTGAGGGGACATTTGTTAGAGGAATGTGATGCTCTGACAGAGTAAGCCATTTTCAGGGAGCAGTCACAGCACTTCCCACACTTCTAACAGTGAATTCCATTTGCACTTCCTTTGCCAGATAGAAATGTAAGGTACACCAAACCTCATGGACATCACCCTTGGTTACATGCAGGAGAAGGGAATACAGAGGACCTTGCCCCTGATAAGTAACAGCTGTGTTAATTACCCAATACAGCCTCACCCCTGATGAGTCACAGCTGTAGATAATAAGGATAAGTGTGATAAGAGGAGAGTGGGTTAGGTGGTGAGGAGAATCATGAAGAAGGATCCTGAGAAGAGAGAATCCCTGCTTTGTGGTCAGTCTGGGTCTGCATTTAGAGCCTGTTGTTGGAACCTGCAGTCACAGTCTAGCTGGGTAAAAGCCTGCAGTCACAGTCTGCACACTGATCCCTGCAGTCACAGTCTAGCTGGGTAAAAGCCTGCAGTCACAGTCTGCACACTGATCCCTGCAGTCACATTCTAGCTGGGTAAAAGCCTGCAGTCACAGTCTAGCTGGGTAAAAGCCTGCAGTCACAGCCTGCACACTGATCCCTGCAGTCAGAGTTTAGCAGGAAATAACCAGAAGTCAGAAGTTGTAAGGGAAACCCACAGCAGGAGCTGCTGCAGCCAGAGTCAGTGAATGGTTGGAGTCAGGATGGCTGAGCTGGAAAGAGGAATAAACCAGGGCCCTTTTCATGCTGTGATAAAGAATTCTGTGTCTCAGCTCATTTCTTCCCTCTAACAAGAGGGCTGCTGCAACAGTTACACTCAAAGTTTGGGAGTTAATGTACATGGGTGCCTTTGGTTTTGGTGGTTTTAAGCCCTCTGCAGGTATTTGGGTCAGGTCAGCCAGCAGCCTGCTTCAGAGGGGCTGTTGCTGTGTGCAGCCTGAGCAAAGCTCCACGTTTAATTATTGCAGCTGAAGCGATTATGCTTGCGAACACATTACCTCTCTCAAAGTCCCCATAATGTCATTTTGATGTTTTCCTATGCTATTGATCTACCTCCCTGCTTTGTGCAGCCTTGCTGAGCTGACAGAGAATGTCAGAGCTGTCTTGTCCAGGAGCACTGGGCCACTCCAGCCATTTACAAGGCACTGGGCACGCCTTTGAACAGCTCTGTTTGATGTGTGATGTGCATCCTTCCAGGGTTTCACCCCGAGCTAATGCCAAGGTTCTACTCTATGATATGGAAATGCCAAGGTAATTTCATGCTTTGTAAAGCTCTATGAATATTTTTAATTACGACAAAAACGCCATGGAAATGAAGATTGTTCTGGGTTTCATTGTTGCATGGTAGTTTTGTATGACTCTAATTTCATAGCAATTTAGTTCATTTGGCACTTTGAGATTTGTGGGTTGTCTGGAAGCATAAGAAAGTGAACCCACATATTTGTCATGGGTTTGATAACCTTGGCTGAGCTAATGTGGGCATTCTTTTGCACACTGCTAGCAGTGATGGATTTTTCTTTTTTGGCCACCCCCACCCTGGAGACCGATAGTCTCAAGGCTTTGAAATGCCTCTGAAGTACAATATCTCCCCACACTATTTCAGTAGAATTCAATGCCACCCTGTAAGGACCATGTAGGTCGAGGCAGAAAACAACATGTTAGCTAGCCTTTTTCAGGTCAGACTTTGGGTTCTCTTCAGAATAAATGTGAGTTTTTCCTTGTAAAATCCTTTCTGCCTTGTAGTAGACCTGGGGCTTCCAGATGGTTTCCTTTAGGACACAGGAACTGGAGACAGCAGTTTAGGGCTCAGCTTTTGCTAACTCCCCCTGACAGCACAGCTACCTGGCTGCCTTGCTCAGCTCTGCTGGCTTTCTTCTCATTTAAGGGCTCCTTCAAGGTATCAAGGCAGGCAGGACAAACCATGGCCTTGGCATATTTTCACACCCAGCTCTTCCTCTATGGGCTGTGAAGGATCATTCCAGAGGTGGAAGTCATGTTAGGAGACACAGTTGGCTGCCCAATCCAATTAGATTGCTTTCCAAAAAATAAGGCATCCTATGTCTGCTGAAGTGAAAAATGCAAATCCTATTAGTGTGAGAGTGTGTTAGCTCATAATTGATGTATTTGACATATTACTGTGCTAATTTATATAAACTGAGTAGACTGTGAAAGATGATCAGGAAAAAAGGAAGTGGGATATTTTTAATTAACGTCTTGCAAATAGATGTGTAGTGGGTCTAAAAATGGAGGGGGAATTTTATAAAGGTGTTCTAACACCTAAGTTTCAAAAAGATTTTTTTCCCCCCTTTCTACTCTTGGCTATCTTTCAAGTACTGTGGAATGAGCCCACATATAATGTAGAGGAAGGAAGAAATGAAAAAAAAAAAAATCATGTATCATTCTGTTCTTTGTGTTTAACAGTCTTTTTGACCCCTGAGATTTTGAAATGCTAAAGATTGAAGTTAAATAACAAACATTTTTGCCTTAGCTGGTAAATCTACAGATTTTCTTGCTATTTCCATATGATAGGTAAAATTCTCTTAAATCCTGCCAACCTGCTTTCCTTGGTGATTAGAATACCTGACTGTGCCAATAATATATTTGCTGAATCTTCTCTTTTCTCACTCTCCTTTGAATGAAATTCACCCCCTAGGAAGTAAATTGTTAGTGAACGAAATGGGATTTCTATGAATACATTTATGATTTCAAGTGATTTTTCCCCATTCTCACATAGCTGCAGGCCCACTTTCCACATGGAGTTGCTTTTGAAATTGTTTACTCTGAGTGCCCAGTAATTGGCACAATTAGTCAAACGGTGTGACTGATTGCTTTAGTCAGGTCTTGTTGCATGATTGATCAGCTGGGGTTTTCTGATACTATAAAAATATATCTAAGTAAAAAGGCTGCTTAGGGATGCCATTTGGGAAATGGGAGTGAAAAGGCACTGGTTTAAGGCATATTTATGTTGGGATATGGTACCCCCATACCATGGAGAGAGAGAAAAAAATTTCAGCACAGATGCCAGGGAAGAAAAGGGTGTTATCTGTGCAGAACTTCAGCTCCTACTGCAAATTTCTGGGGAGACAAATGTTTCCTGTAACTATGACTCAGATTTCTGTGAATCAATAGAGCCTCTGAGGGTCAGAGGAAGTCAGTATATTTCAAAGGTGAAAGGTGCTAAAAGTCTGTGTCTGACTGGAGCCCAATTTTTCTTCTGGATATATTTTTTTTAAATAATAAAGCGTGATTTGTTTTGCAATGTAAGGTATGGTTGAATTACTGAGAATTACCTCCCAGAAAGATCTGCCCATCTTAAGCAGAAAAAAAAAATCACTTTTTCCTCTTTTTTTCACTTTTTTCAACTTGTATGGCTGTAGAAGTTGCTAAAGATGGTCAGAAGTTCCCAATCTGCCTCTTTCCCCTGTGTGAGTGTGCCTTTGGCCGGCTTAGATCACAGACAAAAATGGAGAAGCAAGTTGCATCTACAAGGAAACACTGAGGATGCAATACAAAATAAAAAGTTAGAAATTGCAGTGGTTTATTTTTATTTTTATCGATCATCTCTGCTGAGACTGGAGAGAGAACTATAAAAGAGACATTTTGATAACAGACAGGGCTAGTCAAATACTTAATAGCTGACTAGAAAGGTAAATATGTGAATATTTTTATATAGAACTATGTTCACAGAACTCAATCTGTGTCTCAGGAATCCTGTAGCATCCAGATACCCTGGAACAGATAAATGAAAGTGGCATACACTGTTTAAATGTTAAATAATCTCATCGGCCTTGTGGGTATGTTTATTCCTTCCCTTCTGAAAAAAAAACCCCACAAACCAACTCAGTGCCTCTCCATACCCCATTTCAGTGCTAAAGGAAAAAAACATCAGACAAAAATCTTTCATATGGTTATTTATGAGGAAAGAATTCAATGTCAAAGACAGATTTCTGACTGCTTTAAAAAGGGAAATGACCTTTTGCAGAATAGTTCAGTGCCTCTCCTGCACTGAGAGACTAATAAGCATCTGGAAGTTGATCAGGTTGCACATCTGAAGTGTGTCAATCATTCTTGTTATGAAAAGACAGATTTAAAAAAAAACCTGACAAGTTGTTTGTTTGGGGGGCACACTTTTAGAAGTCACAGGGCCCATACTTATCAAACTGAAATCTAAGATAAATTTGCACTTGAGCACGTAAGTGCCAACCCATGTACATTATTCTAGCCACCCTTTGCTCTTGTTTTTGTTATTGTTTTATCCACTGCCATCATTGAAATGAAAGGACTTTAGCTGAGAATACATTTAGGAAGGATCCACGCTTTATTTTTATAACAGCAGTTGTCACTGAAAAATAACTTTGCTTCCTTCATGGACCAGGATGTTTCCTACTTAGAGCAGGTTTTTTTTACAAACCTCCTTTCATGCCATGCTTATCCAGACTTGCTGAGGCCTGTAAATCTTCGTATAAATCCGGGTTTATACTGCAACTAGGAATAAATGCTAATTTACAACCTTTTTTTCCCAAGGCCAGGCAAAGTTGGTAGATCTGCCAGAATGTTGCTTTGAGGCTTTCAGGGATAAGGGAAGAATTTACCATAAACCTTAAATCAAGTCCACATAAGCTACCAGCAGGAACACTTATACAAACATTTGAAACCATGAAACACCTTGATTTCTACTTTTCTCTGATAATCTAGGGTGGTGTATGGTGATTAACACTGGTTTAGTTAGGGTGATACATTCATTAAATTGCTGATTAAAGCAAACACCAGTGTTTTAATTCATCAGGTCATTAAATAAAGGTAAAGCTGTAGCACTGTAACTAACACAACCTTCAAGGAGTTGATGAGCTACCTGAGAAGTTCTTGCAACTCTGTGTTTGATGTGGAGTCCTCCTTGGTGGTGGTGATCTCAGGACAGGATTTTCTTTAAACCATTTTTGTCTTCTAGGGCTTTGTCCTATAATGCCTTGAAATACTTGATCATGTTCCTGCATACTGCACATTAGAAAATAATTCCTGCCCAGCTTTTACAGTAAATCTGGAGAGTAGAGACAGAACCTTGTATCAAAATAACATTTTAAGCACCTCTCTGTCAGGCCCCTCTGCTTCCCTGTGATTCTGCCAGCTGCATTCAGAGAGAACCAAAGTCCCTTAAGGCTGCTCTGATAGGTACCCACTGCAGCCCAGAGTTTGTCATAGACCAAGAAAAAATTAGGATGTCTTCCAAGTAAAACAGATCCCAAAGGAAAAATGAGAGATGCTTGTAATGCAACGTGGTCTTGTCATTAATTCAGGCTGTAATGGAGGAGTTGGGCTTCGATGATCCTTGTGGGTCCCCTCCAACTCAGGATAGTCTGTAATGCCCTAAATGACCTTTGATGAAGTCTGGGAAAAGGTGGCAGAGATCCACAAGTGCCAGTTTTATGGGAGTGAAGGGAAGTTTTACGTGGAGTGAAGGACTCTGTGGTCAGAGAGCTGCTCTGTATTGCAGGAGCTCCACAAATGCAGAGGTCAGGGCTTTCACTGAGTCCTTGTATAGCAATTGCAAGTAATTAATAATATGTTTCAGCTTCTACTATGCCAAGAAGGGTTTTTTCAGGTTTCTGGGATGTAAAGAAGAGAGGAGGAAAAGAAATTTAGTTCAAATTGCCAAAACCCCAATATCCGATTCAGAAAAAACCGTGTTTGACTCCAGAACAAATGTTCTGTATTTGAGCCCTTTCCTTCTGATTTTTAGTTTTTCTCTCATTGTCTGTATTTCTAAAGCTTTGCTGGTTTATTAATAGACTGGTTGGATTTATTGTATAGATTCTAGAAACAAATAAGGGTGACTCCATTTTCATAGATCCTCTTCTTTTTTTCCTCTGCTCTGTAGTTTTTTGGGGTTTTTTCTGAAGGATTACGTTCTATTTACAGATTGGAATCTTCCAAAGCATTGGCCCTTTTTGAAAAAGTTGAGTAATGTTAAACCCCCATAACTTAAAGAGGATGAAATCCTTGAATTCTCTGGGCTACATTTTCCTCAGCTTCAACAACCAGATAAGAACACTTTGTTATCTTGGTAGTTTATTGAAGGTTTCATTGCAGAAATGTTTCTCACTTCTTTCAGCTATTGTTCACTGCTTTGATTCTGATAGTGTTGTCCTGAGGCTAAAACGCTACTAGATTTTCATACTTTTTTTTTTTCTTTTAGCTGTCTTTAATCTTTAGCCTTGCTTATGCCATCATCATTTTAATGTCTAAATGTTTGTAAATAAGTGGAATAGTGGAGAAGAAAGAAGCATAAAATACGGTCCTAAGGACAGAAACCATTTAGCATTTAGGTTCAATTTACTTAATGAAAAAGAGGTCCCCAGCCTAAAGTTCCATCTACAGCTCTCAGATACTGGTGAGATTTTATTTTCCTGTAGAAATTCACATCTTTGTCTTTCAGATAACCTCTCTTCATCCTAAACCTGAATACCGAAGGAAATTTAGCTATGGTTAACCCCTTGCATACCAATTTCAGATAATGCTTCAAAAAGACTATCATAGTGGCAAGTACCCAAGAGAAGTCTGTGTCCTTCACTGGTAGCATTGAATATGTCTCTAATGTCCCCAGCTTCTTATAAATGAACATACAAATAGTATTTGCCTTTTGGATTTCTAAATTTAGGCTTTGTGCCAGTATCTACACAGGGCCTGAATTTCTCCTTCACTTTCTGGATTAATCCCTGTCAAGTGTGGCAGATCTTTGCTCAAGGGCCCATTTCAGTACAAAATAAGCACATCCCTCTCTGTCTCTGGCCACTTTGAAATCAAGCTTTTGTTGACTGAGTGTTCAGATTATAAGGAAATCAAAAATATGCCATGTTTAAGCTGGGTGGGGCTCTGAAACACAGATTCATTATTGTCCAATTTAGCAGTGCTCTCAGAAAACATCTTTGTAATTTTTGGGTTTAAAGGACATTCCCATGAGACTGTGATAGAGTTCATCTTGCCTAAATGACTTAGAAAATCTGAAAACCATCCCAAAATCTACTTTTAGCCACTACTCTATTTTTTGAAGGAAGAGTCAGATGGTGGCCCATTACTCTAAGTAATGGCACTACACCTAGATCCAAACTTGCTCTGAAGTTTCACGCCCCAGACATTGCTGTTTATTACACTTGCAACCCTATTTTGTATGAATTGATCTTTGTTATAGTTCTGATAGTGTTACCAAGGATGCATCCTAATTTATACTGGTGTGAGTGAGAGTGTGGTCTGTGACAAGCCAGATTCTGAGGTGGTCTTCTTGTTTTGGAAAGACTCTTTTCATCGTGGTAGTCAAATGGGGAAGGTGTTTAAGTACTCTGGGATTTTGTTTTGGTTCCTCAACGTGTTTGTTTTTTGTTTTGTTTTGTGTTTTGGGGACATCATCTTAAGCCAGACCCTTGCTAAGGTGTTTGGAGATGGCCCCGATCAACTTGCATTGACTTGATCGCTGGGTGGGATGTGGGAGGAAGACACAAGAGGGGAGGTGATCTCAGTTTTCTCAGGGTACCCCCTCCTGAAGCATCCCTGTGCCCGATCATCTTGTGGGACAGAATGAGTTCTCCATCCCTTGCAGGTTCAGCCCTCTACCTTGAACATTTGGAGAGCTGTCCACACGCTCAACCTGACTGCTGAGCACAGCCAAAGAAAGGGCCGTTCTGCCTTGCTGCCTGGGTACCCGCTCCTGCAGCAGTAGCTCCAGGGCAGGGTCCGGCCGGTCCTTTCCCTGCCCCACCAGCCGGACGCCCCCGGATGCTGGCGGCATTTCTGTCCCCCGATCGCGGCGGGGCAGGAAAGCAGACACTGGGGAGGGCTTGGTGTGGAGCGGCGGTGAGGATGCTTCTCTGCCCGCCGCCTTGTGCTCCTGCCGCGGGGAGAGGGGGGCCGGGGGCAGGGCAGTGCGGGGGGCGAGGGCGGCGGCTCCTGGCTCCCACCTCCCAGCCCTCCTCGCCTTCCGCCGGGTCCCGGCTCTCATCTCCCACCTCCCAGCCCTCCTCGCCTTCCGCCGGGTCCCGGCTCTCATCTCCCATCTCCGCCAGGAGCTGCCGGCGCTCCCGGAGCCGGCGAGCGGCGCGGTCGCCCAAACTCCTGGGAGGGGAGACACCACCCGCTGTCGCCTCCTCTTCCTTCTCCACCTCCTCCTCCTCCCCTCCCCGCCGCAAACCCCAAATAAAAGGGGCGGGGGGCGGCAGGATGCGCCGCTCGGAGGGGAGGTCGGCGCCGCCGCCGGCCGCCTGATGCTGCCGCAATTCGCCATTGCCGGGCACGGCTCGGAGCCCAGCGGAGGGAGGCGGGGGGCAGAGCCGGGGGTCCCGGGGGCACAGGAGCAGCAGCCCCCCTTGCCCCGCCGCCCCATAAGGCCGCGGCCGCCTTCCTCCCCGATGCCCGACCGCCGCCGGCGGAGGGCCCCGGGGGCCCGCTCCTGTCTCCTCTGGCTCTTTGTGTTGCTGAAGGTAAGCGCCGGGGAACGGGAGGGCTGCGGGCCCCCTCCCGCGGGCCCCGAGCATCCTCCGCGCCTCCTTTGTGTGCCCGTGCCCGCTCCGCCTCCGCCGCGCTGCTTTGTGCTCCGGGGGGCAGCGCCGGGAGCTGCCGTGCCCCGCGGCGGGATGCGCTCCTTCTCTCTCTCCCACATCCCCCCAAAACTGCGCGCTGCCCACTGTCCTGTGGCCCCTCCAAAGGGACGCGGTTGGGGCTCCCAGAGAGGGGCGAGGCGCGTTTTGGGGATCGCTGAGCGTTTTGGGGAGCGCTGCGCTGTCCTTCAGCACCGCCCGCCCGCTCCCTCCCAACACCTCGCACCTCTGCCCCGCCGCACCGCCGCACCGCCGCTGGTGAGGATGCCGCTAACAAAGGGGCGGCTGCTGGCTCGTGTTGGGTTTATCGTGGCACAGCTGAACAGTTCTTTTCTGATCGGCGCCGTGCTGTTTCAGCCTCAGCCTGTCTTCTCGGCAGATTAATTTTTCAAAGTTCTGCCTCATACCGCAGGCTTGGTTTCGCGTGGCATTTTTTATCTCTACGCTTTAGCTCATTTAATGGTTTCTTAAGTGAATCTAATATGCTTCGTGTAACTTCTGAAAGAAAATGCATGTAACTGCCCAGGCGAATACTGCCGGCTGCAAATGTCATTGCCGTAAAGAACAGAGCTCAGCACTACTAAAAACTTTGTTGTATACTTGTCAGTCAATGTTAAGCAGAGCTCTGCACCTAAGGACCTGACCTTTCAGAGCCTTATAAATGTAAATGTTCTATGGAAATCATCAGGACTCCCTGTGTGAACAAGAGTTTGCAGGATCATGTCCTAGAACAGCAGTGGTGTCGCTTCTAAAATTGACATTGCATTGACAGAACTATTTAAAGGGAATCTTTCACAGCATCTGTTCACATATAGTAGTCAACTGTCAGCTGTCTCATTTTCATAACTGCTGAAACATACATTTATGCAAGATAAAATGTTAAGATAGAGACAAAATTTTGTTCCATGGAATGTAGTAGTTAAAAAAAAAACAAAACCAAAAAACAACCTAAGACAATATGTCTGTGGATTACTGGTTATGGCCCAGTAGAAACATGATGTGTCTAGTTTTTTCACAAACATAGAAGTGCACACAGTTTTAAGTAGCTGTTTTATCCCACAATCACAGAATGTACATTACTCTATGTCCTGGCTTAAAAAAAAAAAAGGTGTTTATGTGCTGTATTTTGATGTTTTTTTCCTAGCACTACTGTGGTAAAGCAAGACAGAAAATAGATAGTTTAAATCTATTAAATGAATAATAAATCTCAAGTATTTGGGTAAGGTTTGAAGGTAGCCAAGGGCCCAGGTTTTCATTCTGTTGGAAAATAACCATCACTTCTCAGCTGAGTAAACTCGGGACTGGGAGGACAAAGAAAGCTGGTGAGCATTAGTAGAATTTTGTAGTGTAAGAGAAGGTAAAGCTGCAGCTTCAGATAGAGGTGCATCAGTATCTCTCTGTGTGACTGGGTTATGAGTTTGGTTGGGTAGCAAGCCCACTGTAATTAGTTCTTTTTGCATTGTTATTGGACACTGCAATAAAAGAAATCAGACTTCAGGAGATAGTCAAAGTAAATTTGGTTACAGGAGAGAAGCTGGGGAAGCAAGAACAGTGCTTGTTTCGGATCACCACAATAGGACCATTTTCCTGAGCCTGAAATTCACTGAATATTCTTCAAGATCTGTGTAAATTTTTTTCAGTGACAAGTAATTGAAAAGAACTCATTTCAAAACAAGGCATTTCCCCAGTTTAGCACTGTTTAATTCTACCAACTTGTTGAAGCAATACTGAGATTAACCAGACTCGATTTATTAAATTGATGCTTCACCTGGAAGTTAATCTCGTTGAGAAAGCAGTGGCATTGAACTGATGAATCTGAAGACAGGCAAAGCTGATGGCTGTGTGCTTGCTGTTTCAGTGTTAGCAGCCCAAATGTCACTTGCTAAGCTGAATCTGCTTGATAGGGCCTTGATGCCCATCTGGCAGTTTGTAAAATCATCAGCAGACTTTGCAAAGCGATAAAGCTGCTCAAAGCACATTTTTCTCTTCTCTTGTCTTCCAATTGTCATTATTTCATGGTATGAAGCAATAGTGCCAACTTATTCCAACTCCTGATGCTCTCTGAGGCTGCTGGAAGGGTTGGTGACAAGAGGGGATCAAAGAGGGATATTGCCCACTGCATGTCTTGTGCCTGATATGGTTGCCTGTGGGCAACCACAGTGTAATGGGAATGCTCTCTGTGCTCCAGGGTAGGAGCATTGTATTATTTTGAGAAATACAGCAATGTGTTCTCAAACCTTTACCATTCTCCTTCTTTCGCTTTTTTTTTTTTTAAATGTGATGGCTAATTTAGAACTTAGCAGAAGAAAGGCATTGTGTGCAAGCTCAGGCACCAGGATGGATTCACAGTACTTGTGAGAGGGGCAGGGCTGTGTGTCTTGCTGCATAGAAGGCTCCAACCATGCTGCTGTAGGAATCTCTTAAAATATTGCCATTTTGCAGTGGGTCTGTGTTCTCTGTTAGCTTGTTTCAGTCAGAGTGGCTGGAAGGCAGAGTCCTCAGCAGCTTGCTCTGTAATCATCTCATTTTGGTGTGGCAAAGGCAGGGCTGAGCGCAGCCCAAAGGAAAAGCTGTACTTCAGTTAAATAAATAAGAATCAAAAGTAGACGCATTCCCTCATTCCGGTGACTGATGTTATGTTTCTCAACTTTTCTAACTGCAACCCAGCAACCTTCCCTTAGTCATGACTACAGTGAGCTTTGGCCAGCTGAAGTTCTGCTCTGGATGATGTCCCTGATGTGTCAGATGTCCCATGCTCTTGGTAGCTTGTATCTGGGAGATTTAAGGTTGCTTTGTTGTATTATTTCTGGGGCAGAATGTAAAGATTAATTAGAAGACAAAAGCATCTTGAACAAGCCAAACCTGATGCTGGGACATTGTTTACAATCTGTTACACTTCCAGGATGTTCTGAGCAAGGCTCTCAGTAGGAAAATAATGAGAAAACTGCTTGTCACAGTGCTTCCATGTCTGGGCTAAATAGGAGCAATGACATTCTTCAGGAAAATTTTCTGTAAGTAAAATAATGCATCTCTTATTTCCAGGAGACTGAGGTCTTTGTATATCAGTCTTATGTATGCTCTTCATTTAATGCGTCTTCATCCTCTTTATTTCTCTCTGCAAGGACAACTGTTTGTGTCTAGCAGGGTAGAATTTTGTCCAATACAACATCAATTTTTGTAGTTTGGCACTATAGTGAAGTCTCAATTCAGCTTTGCATGGACCAAGACATTCAAAGAGACCAAAGTTCTGTAAGAATTTGCTCAGCCTTACCCAACAAAGGAAATATGTTTCTACTGGTGTGATTTTCAAGAATATCTATGTCTTCAGTTACTAATCTGAAGCAAAAGCATTACCATTAGGATACTGCCTTTTTCTGAGGGAAAAACCTTTTTTAAGAGAGAGGCTGATTTCACAGCTGAGAGCCCCAGTGTGTCACTGCTGTTTTCTCCTGCTGAGAAAAGCAATGAACGCATAATTTCAATTTTGTTATGGAGTCCTTTTGGTATCTCTTCTCTCTCCAAGACATGGTGGCTGAAGCTCTTATTGAGACAAGTTCTGTTTTCTTTCCTTGTGGTCATGCTCTACTAGTGTCAAAATAACATAAAGGGAGACCCAAACCTACCTTGCCAACTCATTTTTGTTTGCAAAACGAATGAAAGGGTTCCTCATGGTGGGACAGGCCCAGAGAGAAAAGCCTTTTCTTCCTACCTACTCTGGGACTGTCCAGAGAGAGAAAAGCATCCTCCCAGGAAAAGCAAGGACTGTTCTTTTTTAAAAAGCTAATTACGAATAGTCACCCTCAGCTCAAAACTTCTACAAGTCATGTTCTCTCTCTCATGTCTCCATTTTCATGGATAATATCTAGATCAGGGTGATTCTGGAGGGCAAAGCCAAAGAAGAGGATGCTTGTGCCAAGTCATGTTTAGGGAACTGCAGTAGACACTTGCAAAGCCCTCTCTGCCAGTGAAATAAGAGCCTTCCATTACCCTTTGGCAGATTTGTGATGAGGTGACAGTGGACCACTGAGAAAAGATCTTTCATGCCTACAGGAGTTATGAGCCCCAGACTCAAAGTGCACGAGGTCAGCAAGGCAATTTCTAGGTTGTATCACCTGGGTCAGAAGCTGCACTCAAGGATGATCCCTCATCCAGTTTGGGATGGGCTGTGCTGGATCCAGACTCACCTGTGGTGATCCCCTGGCAATTCATTAGAGGGCTCTTGGGCAGGGCTGGCTCAACTTGAGAATCCCACTAATCTCTGCATTTCTGCTGTCACCACACAGAGCAATCCAGGCAGATCATGAAATGACCTTACAGAGCTTCAGAATGAATGCTAAACTGAACAGAGTCTTGTGTAAATCCATCTTGAGACTTATTTTACCAGACAGTCTCAGCTCTGGGGAAGGGAGCTTTTTTTCACTTAAGCATATGAGTCAGGACAATAAATGCCACAAAATAAACCTTTGAAAACAGGTCTATTTGCTGAAGAACTTAAAAGACTCATAGCTAACTTTGATTCTAGGTGTTCTTTAAAATTGTTTGCCTTTTTTGTTGGAGAAGTATGCGTTGTCATCCTGAGCACTCTTTTCTTCTAGTAAATTAGTGATTCCATTGTTGTTACTCAGGGTTTTAAAGATTCTATTCTTGAGAAAAAACTGAATTGGTTGCAAAGTGAGGAAAAAAGAGAACTTTAATAAATATTAAGAATATTCTGAAATTAAAATCTTTACACAGACTCGAGTACATACAAGTGCACTAATATAAATTAAGAGGCTGGTTTGTTAAATATTTTGCACATGAAAGTTGTAACCCTTTTTTTTTTTTTTCTTATTGAATTTCTATCAATGTAGAGTTGAAAAGGGGAAAATCTTTGAGACAAATGTGGCAACATATGCTAGCTGCCACATATGGAGTATAACAGATGAATAGAGAATGGGGAATACTCAGAACAGAAAGGTTACCTTGCTTATCATAGCACTCTGCAATCTCAAAAGGAATGGCAGCCAGTGAAGGGAGCAACTCCTAAGGAAGGAGTTTGCCATCTTTACAGCAAGCCAAATGTGAGGAATTCCATTTCTGGAACCCTCTCCTTCTTGTGCTGGGAAATTACTGTGGCTTTTAGAGGGAGTTCCAGAAATAAAATGATCTGCCTCGTGTCTGGCTTGCCATAAAGATTGCACATTGTATCAGGGCTGTGCTGGAATGAGTGTGGCAAGTTTCCCCTCTTGTTGAATGCATGTTTTTAGGGAAGAAATGCTTTACACTAAGTGTGGGTGATGGGAAAGTTGGTGACACAGCTGACAGTAACAGGGAAGAGAGTTAGCAGAAGTTCTAAGTTTTAAATATGCTGGTCTTGAGGTGGTAGCATGGACATGAGAAGAGAATGTGTGGGGTATTTAAACAGAAAACATAATTTGGGGACAGCAAAATGGGAGCATGGTATTTAAGCACAAGCACTGAGCACTTCAGAGATAACTGAAGTAAACAACTCTCAGCTTTTATTCCATATCAGCCCAGAGATTTAACATGAGGTAGCTGTTTGGTAGATATGAACCTCTTGGGGGATGAAAATCCTAAATTCCTTTCTAAGCTCTCTGTAAAAACAGATAAGGTTGCCTGTCAATCTACACAGTTGTGATTTTGAAATGATTTGGCCTCAGCACTTTTCTTGGTTGTTGAGACAAGGGCCTTCTTGCCTTGTCAGAAGGGTTTGAACAACTGTAGCTCCTTGGTGTGCTTTAAACCTGCAGGTTAGTTGTGCTGATTTCCAGCTATACCACATGAAGGCCAAGCCTTGGGGTAAGAGAGGTAGGTCCCAGTCATTAATTTGTCACTCTGATCAACAACTCCTTCAAGTTTAAGGGCTTTCAATAATTTCCTTGTCACATCCCCTAGGATCAGTTGGAGGGGCTGTTCTTCAACGCTGAGAGGAGCCCCCAGCGCAGACAGACAATCCCAATTGTCTCATTCCCTTTGTATAATTTGCTTCTTGTCTTTTATCTGCACCACAGCTGTTCTGGATCATTTCCTCTTTGTTCATATGGAAGTCATTTGGACATGGGAAATCTCCACTCCTCATGGATCTATTAAATGAGAAGGAATGGTTTCATTCTGCTTACAAACAGCAAAGAAATGTTAAATTTGAGCAAGGGGAAAAAAAGCCAACAAAACACTGGAAAAACTCACACACACCCCAAACCCCAGCATCTATTAAATGTGGTGAAGAACAGTAGAGAGAACTGGAGAGGAAAAAAAAAAAACCAAAACCCACAAACACATGGAAAGAATGCTAATCAGTGTTTTCCTACAATACTGCAAGGCAGATTTAAGGAAAAAAAAATGAACATTTTCCAAGAGCAATGAAATTAATTTATTTATTATTTGCTTAGCACTGCTGTGCCTAGCTTTGTTCTGTATGCAAAATACCTGTAGATTCTGCCTGGAGTCTGGAAGATAGACACATCAAAATAAGGATGCTCTAGATAACTTAGAAATGATTATCATATATGCCAGTTGCTGGTATTCTCCAAGGACTGCTGTATCTTCCAAACAGAAGTCACAATTGTTTCCCCCAGGAGCTGAGCAGAGGGGTTTTTATTGTTGTTTTTGTTTGTTACTTTTTCTTTTTTGTAAATTCGGTATTGATTTCTACAGGATGTTGTTCTTCAGAGCTTCTGGACATTTACATCAGTTTAAAACATCAAAAATAATTAATAATCAATGTGACTTTAATCCCTTCAAAGAGAACCCATTAACCTACAAAAAATGCTCTAGCTCACAATAGTTTCATGAAAGTGACTGTAAGCAGGGCAAGAGATGAAAGAGAGAAACATCACTCAGATATTTTCCTTTTTCAAAGAGAACTTGTATTTGAAACAGAGAACATAGCTAATATTTTATTGTAGTCAACTTACTGTAAATTAGGAGGTTTGGGGGTTTTAAAAATAATTTTCTTTTTCTAGCTTGCCTGACTAATCTTGTACTGGTATTTTCTTGAGTCATCAGTGTCTGCTTCTGAGGAAAAGATGATGATGTCACAAAATCAATATCAGAGGGTCCTCTACTGTAATCCCTTTTCAGGGAAGTCCATTAAATCAATGCCTCTCTTCTGTGAGTAATGACTGTAGAATGAAGCCTTCTAATTTCACTGTGTGAAGGAATAAGCAGATGGGATGGGATTTTACATAATTAACTAGCAGTTATTAAATACAACAAGAAAAATTATGATGTTTTCTGAAGGAGAAATGAATATGTAGTGAATATCTAAGTGTATTTCAAAATGATCCCTGGTATAAAATTACTCCTCAGTTGCATTGCAGAACAACATGTTAAACCAAAAAGGCTTTTTTATTTTCAAACCTTTTGAAAACTTACTCAGGACTCCATGGGCTTTGAAGACCCATCAGGTTTCCTTTAGCAGAAGTGGGGGAAATAATGAAAACTACAGAATGGCAGCACCAAATGATGTCACCAGCATTTCACTGAAATTGAGGCACTCTGGGAATAGGGACAGTAACTTTGCCATCTCACCTGTTGTTTGTGTGTGCAGCATCAGTGTCTGTTAGCTGGAACCAGAACTGACGGGCTCCCTCTCATTCTTAGGAGCTATCAGAGAGTCTACTGTGCTTCTGGGAACGGCTCCAAAGCCCAAGTGAAGTCAATGGATGCTTTTATGTTGCTTTAAATGGGCTTTGGAGCACGCTGCAGTGGGCAGAGCTGCAGGCTCGGCCGGGGGATGCTGCGGAGGCTGGCGTGCAGCACAGAGCCAGCGGTGACACACAGGGTGGTGGCCTTGGGCTGGCTGCAGTGCCAGCAGCACAGACTGGGAGACCACAGCGTGGGTTTGATTTTTGGGATCTGAGAGTCTGGTAGCTTAAAGGAACTGCCCATCAGATAAATCTTGAGCAACCTTCTTTTTTAAGGGGTAGCTGAATTGGCAAGAGTTGGGGTGTTGTAATCCATGGCTGAAGCCAGTGTAGGAACTAATCGAGTGCTTCTGCTGTGGGCTGCTGTTCTCCAGACAGAGCTATCAGTCTCCTCTTTCTCTTCCTCTGTTTGAGGCTTGTCAAATAAGAGTTCAGATTTAAGTGCATTTCAACCCACAGCTCCTTGTGCTGGCATTGCATTATTGACACAAATCCGTGGGTGGATGGAAACCAAATTCTGCATCAATATCAGGTTCTTGTATCTAGATCTGAAAATTCTGACTGGTCCCTGCTTCTTTAATCATGATACCAAAATCCAGTGACCATCTGAGGCCTTTGAATTTCAGAATGTAAACTCTCATCCTGCTCAGCTCAGGTGCCATAGGAACACAGCTGTTATTTCCTAGACCCTTGCACTTAGACCTGTGCAGCTAACCAGAGAGCAGCAGACTGCCATAGGTGTGATAATACAGATGGAAATAACAGTTCAAAACATACTTATTTGACATGCAGTAATGAACCAAAAATTGACAATTAATTTAAGACTCATGACTGGAATAATTCTTCTCTGATGGGCAAATGCACAGCCAGTGATTCCAAGTTACATATGGAGTGGGAGAGCTGCTCTTGCTTGGAGGAACTCATGGTGAAGTCAAACCCTTTGAATTCTTTCCCTGGAGGAAAGTGGATGTGTTCTTAGATGTACATGCAGAGTAATTGTAGCGATAACTAAGTGCTGTCTGTTTCTGCATGGACATATTTCTGCTTAAAACTTAAGAATTTGAGGGCTGCGTTGTCAAAAGGAATTGACCACAGTAGTATAATATTAATGAATATTTTTGGCCCTTTGACTGTAGTGCTTCACGACAGCTTTAAATGGGATCTATATCATTATTTACTCCATATTGTATATATTCTTTAAAAATATGATATTTAGGTTTTGGTAGTTTTAAAAAAAATCTTGAACTGAACTTTGCGGGACTGTTTTTGCAAAGTGTTGTGGCAACCAAATACCATGCAGCCACTGTTACCCTGACTGATGGGATGGGGAGGAGAATCATGAAAAAAGTGTGGGTTGAGATAAGGAAAGTTGGTGTATGAGCACCAAACTGTGCACTGAGTCACAGCCTAACTATCAGACAGCAGCTTTTCCTGGCAGGCAGTGCTGCACGAGGTGATGGACAGCCCAAGTCAGGATGTCAGTAAGTGTCCAGGTGGAGGAAGCAAATTCTGGAATGTGTGTTGTATGAGTGTTCAGCTTGGAGCAGAGCCACGGTGCCTTCCCATGGCCTCACCAGAAGGGCTGGTGGGACCGGAATAGTTGCGGGTGACGTTATTTCAAGCACAAATAAAATGTGTTCGTGGGCATTATGGGGTTAGGAGATAAAATGGAAAAGAAGCAGAAGCATTTTGGAATGTGCCAGAGCATATCTAGCCAGCTTTGTCTGCTCCAGTTATGTACAAGGTTATTTTTGCATCCCTTCTGCATTTGGTAGCTAATCTTTAATAAAGACGTGACCTGTTTGGAGACTGGCTTTTAGTAATGATATCTTGTAATGATTGTGTGGGATCAGCTGCTTGTTGTCAATATGTAGAGTGAGTAAAAATCATCTATTGATCAGAGCATTTCCATTTTTATCTGAAGCACTTTTATTTCTTTCTCCCCTCCCTGGAGGGAGGGATTAATTTCCATTATGAGTGCTGGTTATGTGATTAGAGTGTATGAGAGCTACTGGACTATCCCAGGTATCTACCTGTCCATCCTTCTAGCTGGGTTTGAGCTGACAGCAAGGCTGGTATTGCTCACCCCATTGCACAGCTGGAAGGGTGTAGAGGGCAACTGCAGCATGTGGGGAAAGGGGGAGGCAATGGATGGCAGTGGGGGTGTTGAGGAAGAAGGTGCTTCAGGATTGTCCCCTGGTTGTCATCAAAAGGGCAAAGAATGTGGTGTGGAGGAGGGGCTCTGGGCGTCTCAGAGGGTCAGGGATACGTGTAGCAGTTTGGGGTTGTACAGCAGTTTGGGATGTCTGCAGAGCAGCTGGTCTGAGCCTCTGCTCAGAGTGAGGCCAAGTAGGTCAGGGGCTCAGGGCTGTGTCGGGATGAGTTCTGAGCATTTGGGAGGATGGAGATTCCACATCTTCTTAGGACCCTGCAGGAGAGGAATGACAGCCAATTAAGATCATGAATTGGGACACAAAAAAAGTATGAAAATTTTATTAACCTGACTGTTCTGTTGTTTTGCAAATTCATTTTAAAATAATTTGGGCTATCTTTCTTTGTAGAATTTCAAACTCTGCGTTGGAGTCGTGAGCTTTATGCTGAACTCTGCTTGTTTTCCTGCACTTATCAGTGCCTTGAAGCTTGAGCTTTAAATATTATATCAAGGACAGAATTCTTGGAGCTGCCAGTGTTAGAATGTACCTTAATTATCACTTAAGCTTTCTGCAGAGTCAGGCAGGTATCTGCCATCGCTGCACATTCACTTCACAGGTTCAGAATTCTCAAGGAGGTGTTTTGATTTCTTTTTTCCCTTTTTTTTCCCCTCCATTTTTTCCCCTCCTCTTCTGAGTTACACTTCTGGGAGGATTTTCTGTGTAAATCAAAGTGGTGAAATAAATGTCTCGAGGAAATAAGTGGAATCTTTTATGAAAATTTCTCTTACACTTTTTGTATTGATAACCAAAACACTGCTCCTGAAATCAATAGAAGATTACAGGGACTCAATACACTTAATGAGCTCCAAAGGAACACTTTGGGCTGTGATTACAGCTTCTGTTGCCTGACTCTGCATCGTACTCGGATTTTATTCCTGATGAGTTATAATGTTGGAGGGAAGGATGAATTCAGGAATTCTTTTCTTTTTTTTCTTTTTTTTTCTCATAGAGTTTTGCCTTGACGTTATGTTACCTCATACTCTTAAATGGTTACTTGTCCATGCTGGACCACAGATTTCTGGTTTTTAACTACGGGATACAGAATAAAACCCCCAAACTTTCCTCTTCTCCCTTTCCCAACCCCCCAAAAAAATGAAACAAAAAACCCCCTCAAACCCCAAAAAAACCCTCACAAAACCCCCAAAAACCCTCTCCCCAAGTTTAAAAAGTTCCTAGGGTGGTGGTTGTCCTATGGCCCTTATGTCTTCCAGTCCTCTTCCCTGAATCTTGATTTGCAAGCACTCTAAAAAAAATTTTATTCTTGTATCTTTTTAAAGATCTTTGTAAAGTCAGATCTTCCAGTAAATAACACAAAAGCCTATCTTACAGTTCAAAAGACTATTTTAAAAAATCTCATGATTTCATCTGTTAGAGCAAGAGAGAGATGCTTTCCTCCTGGAGACCCTACAAGGCCAATTTTAGTTTGTTTTGGAAAGAAAGAGTGTATCTGCAGAATGTGTTTACCATTTGTGAACTAAGAAGTGTCAGCAGAGAGTGTGAGGGTGTCTTGGAGAGCAGAGCTTGCACAGAAGCAAGTGAATTTACAGAGAAAAAGGGAAAACCCCTGGACTACTTTATATTTAACAGAAAAGAAAGGAATAGATGGGGGTTTGAGCCTAGGAGACATCAGCTGTGCACAGACTGTGGCTTCAAGAAGTTTGGTCCTCTAATCCCAAGTCTTTTTCAAATCCAGGCTTAGCTCTGCTGAGGGTGGTGTGAAGGAGGAGTCCTGGAGGTTCCCTCACACCCTGCTGTGCCCAGCAGAGCCCAGGGCACCTGGGAAAGGGCTCCAGGCTGGAGCAGCTCTGCCACAGAGCCCCCTGCCTCTGCAGCATGATTTAAATGCGTGATCTCAGTTGCTGTGAATCATTTGGAAGGCTCAGGGATTATTAACACAGGAATTTCCTGATGGCTGTGTCATGTGGACATGGGAATCTCATACAAACTTCTGCTTTTCCATGTTGTGTTGGGGCTTTTTCTGGTCTCTGGCAAGTTTAGAGAACAAAGCCTAGAGGTGCCAGAGGATGCCTGGGGTTGATCCTTTCTGGTTTTGTCCAGAACACCCTGAATCTTAGGAACTTTTAAACATTGAGGAGAGGTTTTCTTTGGTGTTTTGTGGGGGGTTTGTTGGGGTTTGGGTGTTGTTTTTTTTGTTTTTTGGTGGTTGTTGTTTTTCTGGGTTTTTTTTTTTTTTTTTGGAGGGGGAGGTGGAAGAGGGAAGTTTGGGGTTTTTATTCTCTATCCTGTAGTTAAAATCCGGGGCCAGTTCGTCCAGTACTGTGTGAGGGATGGCTGGGAATTGCTGGATGCCCAGTGTGAATTTTTGCAATGGCAATGGAATGTCCTTTTTGCATGAGGAGATGAGCCCCAGCCTGCATGAGAGGGAGCAGATGGACTGCAGAGATGTGCCTGCATCCTGTACCCAGGGATGCACACGCTGTGTTAAGAAGGCTAATAGAGGGGAAGAGGAGTGTCCCCTTCTGGCCCCTGACAAATCCCTCTCTGTGCTGTCAGAAATGGCTGTGAAATGGGAGTGCTGTGATTTTTCTCTGCAGGAGTGGTCCAGTCACGTTTATCTCTTTTCCTCTTTGCACATTGGCATATTCTTTCTCTGTGCGTATTTATCCAAAGTCTTTACTTGGAGTGTCAGGCTAAAGGTCACATCATTTTTTTTCTCTCCTTCTCTCGTTGTTTTTTTTTTCTCTCTAGTCCCTCTGTTTCTAAAGATGTCAAGCTAAATAACTGATGATTTTATGCCAGAAGGCCTTCATAATTTGCATATTAGGGTTTAGTGCATTTTTCTTTTTCTGCATCTCGGTGCTCTCAATTTGTATGCAGAGCCATCCTCTTACCATGAGCTCCTATGCCCAGAGCTGAGGATTATGTTCTTATCCAACATATGTACACAGCCTGAAATGCTAAATCTCAGCTACTAGAGGAACAGAAAGATGTTATGGTTTAAGGAACTGTGTCAAAGCAACCAGTCAGATCAATCTATAAATCATTTTGTTTGAGAGGCAAGATAAAGATACACTTTGAATGAGTGCCCCCTGGCCAGTACTAATTCATATATTTAAATATTGCTACCCTGACTGTGAGGGATTAAGCAAATACGGGTTTTTATTTAAAATAATGAAATAATAAAAGTCAGTTCTGTGACAGTGATGGAGGGGTCTCTGTGGATGCTGTTTTATGCAGAAAGGGTCAGATTTTGCTAACCTGAAGCGTGGGGGACTATGGAAACTGTACTTGAGGGACCAAGGAGGAACACCTCTGAGGCAGCATCATGTTGGAAAGTTGAAAGAAATTTCTAGGAAAGTGAAAAGATTAATCTTTTCCTCTTCTTTTCCCTCAAGACTTAAATACTAAATGATTTTTTTTTAATGGGCAGCGTGTGGATGTTTTATTTATTAATCCTGTGCAAAAAAATACTGTAGAGGTTGGGTATTCAGAAGGCTTTAAAAGCAAAATAATAATTTGCATTGACTGTCAAACATTCTTTTTATAGTTTTTGCTATGATAGAGAAGCTTAAGTAGCTTCCCAGCAAATATTTCTATTCTCCAAAAAGAGCACTTCAGTCCTTACCTTTCAGCTCTCTCTAAAGAAAAAAGGAGGCAGGGGCAGTCAGTCGAGGAAAATTCAACAACTAACAACCATTTGAAGTTATCTGCAAATAGTTGCAATTGTCTGAGATCTGTATTTTTCCAAGAATAAAATGCTATCCTGTTTTTTGCATTTATCCTCTCCAGTGTTTGTCCCCTTGCTGTTGTTTCCTTGGGTTCTTTCCTCTCCAGCCTCTTTCAGCTTCTCTTGTCATCCCTGAATCTCCTCCATCTGCCCTCAACCCTGCTCGGGTCCCTCTGGCTCACTCCCAGCCTCTCACACTCCCCTCCACTGTGGAACCCCATCGCTCCAGTATTTTGCTTTTAGTTTCCGTGTGAAGCTGTGTTTCTCCAGTAAACATTTTGGGATTGCTGTTTTGTACCAATCCAAGCAAAGGCTCCTCTGTGCACACCATTTGGAGCCATTTAGCTCCACGGTTAACTTCCAGAGGAATGCTAAATAGTCACAGAAAGGCTGTGATTACATGAAAAGTCTATTTTAGTGAAGCTTGCTGTTATTTCAAATAGAGATCTTATTTCTCAGGGAAAAAAAGGACCAATTACCGAGCTTTGTCACCTACACTGTGAATTCAAATGAGCTTCATCTAAAGCAGCGTTGTTACACTGATTTTTACCAAACATAACTAAACCCAGCATCAGTCCCTGTGACTTTCAGCTCAGCTGGCTGTAGCTGTGCTGGGTTCCAGAACCTTGTCCTGGTTACAGCTCACAGAATCACAACAGGGTTGAGGCTGGAAAGGATTTCTGGAGGTCTAACACCCTGGTTTAGGCAGGGTCACCAGAGCTGGATGCCCAGAAGTGCATGCAGACAGCTTTTGAGTGTCCCTTAGCAGGTATCTCCATAACCTCTTTGGGCTGGCTCTGGAATACCAGCACAGGATCAACACACAGCTTGAGATACAATACTGTAAAATATAAATAGATCTATTAATCTATTAATGAACTCCCCCCCCAAATTAAAAATTATTACTTCCTTAGAAATACATGGTCAATTGTCTTAAACATATTGTGCTATAATCTTAGAAGACTGGGAGCTCCAAGCCTTTATGAAGAGCTTAAAATTGATTTTTATTCTCCCCCTCCCACTACTTTCACCTTTTCATATGAAACATTAAATGCAAGTTTGTTTGAGTACTTTTGTCTGTCTGAATTACATGTGTTTTTTCCATTTATCATACTCTAAGCTTTCTGGTAGATAAATTTGTCCTACTCTACACCAGGACAGGTTGATGGCCCATAAAATAGATTTTCTAGGACTGTTGGTGTGGTTATGTGATTTATACCAAGGCCCTCCCTAAGTTCTAAATCCACCATCACTAACAATAGTGGAGCTCCCACACGACATAGAGGAATTTAATTGATCCCATCATTAGCAAGCTGGGATGCTTTCCCTGAAAGGGAAATGACCTTGCTTGTGAATATCACTATTTTAGGTTCTTACAGTTCTTGCTAGAAAGCCAGTCACTCTGCCAGTTTGAAGGCAAATAAGTAGTGGACTAAAACCACAGAAGCATATTTTGTGAGGGTCATCTGCAGAGCTCTATCCGTGGGTGGAAGGCTGGTGGCTGGGTGCAGGCTCTGATAGCCCAGAAACTGAGTGGCGGCTGTGAGCTGCAGCTGGGGATGGTGTTAGACTCCCTTCAAGAGAGGTGTCCTGTTAAGGGCACAATCCCTGTGTCCTCTGATGTCCTGCTTCTGGGGCAGGTGGCTCTGGAAGGGCGTTTGGTGGCACGTGGGTCACGGAGCAGCAGAGAGCGGCTGAGCTGTGCAGGTGAAGCAGGGACGTGTGCTAGGGCCAAGCAAGAAAGCCTCAGCCTCAGGTGGCTCTGCAGATGTTTCCTCTTCTTCCTTGCAGAAATTCTGTCAGGGCACATTTAACTTCAGAAGTCTTCCTCAGTCTCTGGATGTCTGGTAGCCAGAGCAGGTTGGAGGCTGCTTGTAGGAGCTGCTAAGCCATAGGGCCAGCCTGCTGGGAGTGCTGGAATTGCTGTGCATGTGCAGAATAACTGGGAGCTAAGAGAAAAGTGTTGCCTTTATGCTTCTGAACGTGTTAGGAAGAATTGCAAATGCCTTCAGAGACATCTGCCTGTGTGTTTCTATACAAACCCAGCAGTTTGGTTTCCTTAATGTCACACTAACATAATCAGAGGTGGAGCAAGAAGGCAGGAGCTTGGAGATTTGTGAAGAAAGGATGCTGAGTCTGCTGCCTTTCATGTCCTGTGACATATTTCCTGGATCATTGTTCGTGGGGATGAGGACAGACAGTAAAGAATGGCCAAAATTTCGATGAAGAGCAGATCACTTTGAACCATAGGAGTTCAGTTGCCTTCTGGCCACCTCTAGAAATGATTTGTCCTTAAGTAAGGCTGTACATCTCATCTGTCGCTTGAAATAGGGTCTGGAATTGAAGTACATTCAAAATATTTCCCATTATTAAGCAGATGAAGTGACCTGAAATGGAAGCCTTCACTTGGTCAGCAAACCAATTACTAACATAAAACCTTGCTTGACTTTGTTTTGGTAGGACTGCAGTTCTGCACTGCAGGTGGTGATTTTTAGGTTTTTACTTCAATAAAGGCAGATAGGAGTTTCTTCTGAAGTGGAAGCATCCCTGCAGATTAGCATGGGACAAAAGACAATTAAATCCTGGTACCTAAAGAAGCTGAGGTGTAGAGAGTATTTGCACTGGTGTTCACGTTCTTGCTCATGTCTGTCTCATTTCCAAGGAAAATGAAAATTAATGATGCAGTATTTTATATTTTAATGATTCCCTATCCGTGTTTAATTGCAGTTTGTAAACCTGCAGGTTGTAAACCTGTCATGGTTATGCAATGAATATTCTGAGTTTATTCTCTATTTTGTTGTGGTTTTTTAGTTATAGATTAACATGTCCTTTTCAGACAGCTTACAGCTGGGTATCCTGCTGCCCATGACACACCTACTGCACTTGCAGGAAAGGGAGTAAGATCCAGGAGAGGAAATTGCTGCCTGTTCTGATCACAGGAATGAGCAATTTACTGAATACAGGCTGAATTTCAGTCATAAGTAATGCATTAACATTGGTATTACACCATCAGCATTGCCCTTCTGCCCTTAGTAAAACGAAAGAAAGTTCACCTTTTAAATTGTATTCAGATTTATAATTGAGCACTTTGAGTGATGAGTTCATCTAATGCAAGCAAAAGGAAGTGATTTACAATGTCTGTCAGTAGAACATTGTTATGTGAGGGGAGATTAACAATCATAATTTCAGACTCAACAGTATTTAGAATTCTGAATTGTCTGTTTTAATGCAAATTCTCTGTCTTTAAATACTGTGCTCTGTCTTAATTAAGTGAAATAACCCTTCCTTGCTTGGGTAGTCCCCTAAATTAGTGACCAGCCTAACATCCTCAGGATTGTGCTTTTGAATTGCTTAATGTATTCCAATCACACAAAGTGAAACAAAAAAAAAGAATGAACTGGTCTCTTACATATGGAGCCCAAGAGGCTAAAGTTCTCTGGATGCATTTCCAGTTTTTTATTTTAAGAGGAAACTGATAGGCATCAGCAGGCTCAGATCAGACTTGGCCCAGCTGAGCAGCTTCCTCAGCTGTGCTCTTTGGGAATTCCTGCCCTGCAGAAGTGGTGTCAGTGCAGAGTTAAGCACAGCAGCATCAGTGTGAGCCAGTGCACTGCTGACATAATGAGCAGAGGAGGGAGGGAGGACAGGCAAGAACAGGCAAGGGAGTGAGGTCTGGGGCTGCTCCCGTGTGCTGTGCAGTGATTCCATCTCAGGTGCTTGTGCATAAACTGCTTTCAATCCAAGCAGGTCAGCTGCCATCAGCAGCAGGGCTGTGGGCATGTGGGGCTGCAGCTGCTGAGTTTGCAGCCCAGGCGCTGCCTTGTGCCCACGTTTCCATGGCTCTGCGGGCACGGGGCCAAGCTCCCTGCCGTGTGTGATCCTGTTAGACTGAGTGGGACCACTTCCACCAGGGCAGAGCAGCAGAAGCAGACTGGGAAGCAGATCCACATGGAAAGGGCTTGGCAGGGGAGTGCAGCTGCATTTGCAGCAGGAGCGATGGATAACCAGCCCACGCTGGCACCGCCCGCTCCCCTCACAGAAGGACAAACTGCTTTTGGGGCTTTGCCATTGCAGCTGGGGCCTGTGTCTGTCTGGGATGAGATTTACCTCACATTAGCCATTAAAAAGATGGGTATAGCCTGGGCATGAGCTGTGTATGTTGCTCAGTGGAGGGCAGTGGGTTATTACATCCCAGATGCTTCATGTTGGTGCGGAGGTGTGATAATTTATGCTCCATGCTCGGTCATCTCCATCCAGACAACATGATTCCAACTTGCTCAGACCAGGTGTCCCAATTCTGAAGAGTTTCAGCTGAGGAGCAAAGAAACCCAGTGAGGAAACTCCAGTTTTTCTGGCAGGAGCCAGCTCCCATGCCCAGGGGTCTTTTCCTTCATGGCTTGGGTTGTCCTGTGATGGTTTTCCTTTGTCTGTGTGACAGCACAGGCAGAGGGATTTGGAGACAGCAGATACCAAACAAAATGTAGCATTGGAAACTACCTGGTATCCTTGAACATGAAGATTCAAATGAAATTTCATTTAAAAGTTGTTTGTAAATTATATGGAAAAGTGAGGGGTACAGTCTTTCTAGCAGTGCATGGCAAGATCCTTTGTGGGGGGTTTGTGCTTCAAGAAATCATGATGTCTTGAGAACTGAACAACTTTAAACTTTCACAGATATTACAAGCAGTCTTTCTAATAATTATTAGACATCACAGTGAAATCTGCTTGGCCTCTGGTTCCACTGTAATTTTGAAACTCTCATTAGGCTCTTTGGATGCTAAAACTGAAGTTCATGTGTCTTAAATGCACCTTTCAGTCTGCATGCGATTTTATGGTGCAGAAATCAGAGGAAATTCAGTATCTCTTGTTCATGAAAGCTTCTGGGTAATTTCAGCAGTTTTGAATGAAGTAATTTGGACTACGGTTTTCAAAGCTCTGAGAGAGATTTAGAAGACCATTAATGGGAGGTGAATATTAAAGCATCAATCCTAAGTTTTAAGCCCAGAATTGATTTCAGCTGCCATCACAGAGTTAGGATTTCACCCTGAAGTCTTAGTGATGAAACTAGCCTGAAGCCTAGTCTGTCCTCTTTCCCTTTGTCATGGTACAAAGAAAAAGCAAGAAAGCATGGATGAAAGAAAGGAATATTTATGAGAGACCTTCCACTTGCTGTTTTGGAGATAGAGTTTGGCTTTTAGGGCACATACAAGGCCGTGTGATCATTCAGCTCTGACTATGGGAAATATCACCTGTGTTGGATCCTCAGTGTCACAGACAAATTCATAAGGAATTTATGAGCACAGTCCATAATTACCTTACTTAATGAGGTAATTTATTCCATCATCCTCCAGCCTTTGGGTCTCCTGAGACCACAGAGATTTTCCAAATTGTTTGTGTTGGTTATTATATTTCTGTCTGTAGACTCCTAATTCTTGTGTTAACCTCCATACAGGTAGCTAAGAAAACATCACTAATTTTGGCAGGCATTTGGTGATATTTCTTGGAAATTGTGTTATCCAATCCATGAAAACTGCTGTGGGAAGTGACACAGGGATCTCATGTTAAGCTGAAGGACAAACAGTAGCATTGTTTCCTTTTACACCTAATTGCTTATTAAAAACTATTTGAACTCATATGAGATTCATTTGCAAAACATCTTCCCCACAAGCTGAAATATTAACACCTGAAGTAAAATCACCCTTAAAGTGCTTTCTTTTTCATTGATGTATTTACCTGAATGCTTCTTAGAGTACACAGTGAACCCACATTGTTTCACTTTGTATTCTTTGCTGGGTTCCATTTAGCAGTTGGGATACTTTTACTTGATTCTGATGGTCTAACATGGTGTTGTGGTTGTTCTTTTAAACAGAAGAAAAAGGTGGGGGTTTGGAGATTTCTTTGGTTATTTGAGGGGTTTTTTTTTTATTTTATTTTTTTTCCCTTTTTGTCATGTTTGTTGTGCGTTCTTTAAATGTAATATTCCTAAAATATTTGTGTTCACATCAGGCTCCATAGTATTTTTCCTATTCTCTTTGTTATTGTTACTAATGTTTTACAAAAAACCCCAAATGGGTATGCACCTTTGAAAGGCTGAAATTTGTCTTTGAAGTGTAGTGTGATGTGGACTTGACAGCTCTTTGAAAGAAGCAAGGCTGGAGATGTGGTTTGCAGAAATCCTCCTGGATACAACCCATTTCTGGTGCCTGAGCTTCAGAGAAGTGGGTCAGCAGATTGTGCTGCTGGATGAAATATGTGGTTAGGATTGTTTGCTTGCTTGGGTTTTTGAGGGTGGCTCAGATTTGTGTTTCTTCTCTCGCTTTTTGTCACAGGCAATTTTATAATCTAGATTATTGGTTCAGGTGTCCTATTCCTTTTCAAATCAGGATAATACATTGCTTTTATTTCAGGTTGTTCTTGAATTAAATGCAATGTATTATCCTGATTTGAAATGCGTGTATACAGAATTATCTCTATGTATTTCTACTATTCACAGTGTGGTGTAAGGCATACATAAAATAACATGAGTAGGGCAAACAAAGCTCACACACTGACAATTAGGCATAATCAAAACCCATAAGCTGTGGAATTTCTTAAAGAAATAACAAAATCCCATGGTAATAGGGTTTTAAACAACGATTTCTTGAATAAACTGGGTGGCTAGGAGTGGCTTTATCTCTTTGCAAAAGTGCATAATACCAGCAGTACGTGACAATAGTTAATACCCATGCGAATATTTGCATTTCAGCTGCCAGTCTCCCCCTGCTTTGCACAGAGGTGTGAGTAGCTTTTCTAGCTGTGTTTATGGGAGGGAGTCTGCTGTACCACACACACCTCACAGATGGATCTGGTTTCTAGAGCCATCACTCAATTGAGCTTGATTGTCATTTAGCCCTTGGGAATCCTTCTCACTCATGTTGCTTTCCCCTTTGTTAACATTAAAAAAAAAAAAAAAAAAAAAGTGGGTAACCAACACCAAAGTCTCTTTTCCTAATTACCATATATTTTAAGCATTTTCTTGCCTGTCAGCTTTTGCCACACAATGCTGCTAATGCATTTAAGCCAACCATCTATTATCCCACGTGAGTCCTACTACAATACCTCTTTCATACTTCTATTCCTCCAAATACATCTAATCTGTCATTTAAAATTTATCTGTAGTTCAATTTCTCTCTCAACAATGTCTGTCCTATTCCATAACCTTTCCATAAGCAGCATACTTTATCTCAAAGTTTACATGCAAATACACAGAACTATGTAAACCTTCTGTCAAACTTTAAAAATTCTCTACAAAGCCATTTTCCACATCTCTTTTCTATGGAGAAGCAGATTTTTCCTCATTCATTATGCCTCTGCCCTGGGCCATCATCACACCTCTGTGCAGACACAGCTTTATTTGGCTCATTTGGGCCAGTGAAACCTGGACTTTTCCATGGGGAGGTGTGGGTGAAACGCTTCCCCTGACCCTCTCACGGTGCCTCTGCTGAGGCTGCTGCTCCTGGTGCAGCCCCCCTGGTTTTTGGGGATGAGCCTCACAGCCTGGCTTATCTCCTGCCACAAGAAGGCAGCAACATTTGCTCTCTAATGCCCTTGGATCTGGATTAAGTAGGAAGCTATAAAAGAGGCTGTATATCCCTTTCCACTACCTTGAAGCCATTTATTCCTATTAGCATAACTTTTTTGGCATCACATTATTTCCACTCGCTAAGATCGTTATCAAAACGCAACGAAATTAATTCAGGAAAGAATATGCAAAGGAAATAAAAATATGCTAATCCCGGGGAATTACTTTTTCACGGCTCAAATAAAAGCAGCTTCCTTCTCCTTTCCTTCTTTGCCTTTCTGCTTTTTATTTCACTTTTATGGCTGCAATTTGAAGTCTTAGGCCCTCATTTTTGCTGAGTGTGAGAAGAGCTTACATGTTTCACTGGCACATGCAGAGGCCTTAATGTGACTGTATCTTCACCCTGTCAGAGGGGTATTAAGAGGCTTGTGACAGAGGTTCTGGTACTACCAGAACGAAATTTTAAGCAGGGTGCAAGTGAACATGACATGGATATTGTAACTGGTTTATGCCTGGTTTATACCCCTGCTTTTTTCCTCTCTTTTTTTTTTTCCTCTCTTTTTTTTTTTTCTCTTTTTTTTTTTCTACTTCCCCTTAAAGTTCTTTCCCCTTTTTCTTCAGAAGTCAGAAAAAGTTTGTAATTAGCTGGGCAAATTAACGTTTAGTCTCCTGATTTCCACCAGATGTTCATGCTGGGGTTTGTAAATACAAGCAGAGCTTTGGACCAGTGACACTTTCTGAATTGAAAAAAGTTAAGAAAAATCAAGGAAATACATCAGATTGTAATCTGAATAAAGTATGGGAGTCCCATAAGAGTTCAGAATAGATAATTGGAGTTTCATGACTGCTGATGTATTTAGAGCACTTTATTGCTTTGTGGAGCACCAACAAAATTTGATTTTGGATTCAGGAGAGAGGCACCTGTGATTCCTGTTTTGCAAAACCCAAAGCCCCATTACTGTGAGGCATCATACTGTAAGTCAGTGCCAAATTAATTCCATCCCCCTTGTGTTTACGTGTTGAGTGGGTGAGAGCAAACATTTCAGCACCTTGGAATTCTTCTGGTTACTTGCCATTTAATGCTCTTATCAGGCAAACTGTAAATAAGAGTGTAATTAATTATTCTCTACTTACATGACAAGTTGGATATAAGTTCTGTCCCCTTGGGAGTCTGTTATTTACCTGATAGTGAGGGGAAATTACTGCAGGGTTATCTGGAAGGTGAACATGAGTTTTGTGTTCAGTTATTTGTACATCCTTCCCAACCTCAGAGCCAGATTTCACTTAGGACCCCCCCCAAAAAGAGGGAAGAATTTAGGAGACACCAGGAGACTTTTAATTGCAGCTGGCTCATTTTCACTTGCCTGGATGAATCGACATATGGCAAATTCTTTATTCTTAACTAAACTTTCTGCCTAAGGAAGCTGCCAAATTGTTAATTCTGGAGGCAAAATCACAGTGCTTACCCACACTAAAGGTGCCACTGAAAGCAATGCCAGCTCCACGTGTTGCAATTCTTTCCCAGAGGCACTTTTTTGGGGTAAAATCTGTACTTTGTGTCCATGGTAAGATCCTCTGCTTCTTCCTGCTGTAACCACTGGATGTGGAGTGCTCTCAGGGTCAGAGACTGCCTTTTGTTGCTGTATGGGTTGCTCATGGTGTAGATAAGAAAAATCAGTAAATCTATTTTTCTTTTCCACCAGTAGTAGAACTGCAGTCTTTTCAGTTCCCTGGTTTTGGCCTCTCTCTTCTTTCTGATGTCTTTTAAAAAAATAGGCAGAAAATTTAAGTATTGCTAAGTGGGAAAAGTCCTCCAAATGTGAGACAGGAGACTCGTGAAGACATTTGCAGAAGAGGAAAAGAGTGAAAAGGTCTAATTAACCTTTGACTTTGTCATTGTAATGCTTTTGCCTTGAAATTTTTATGCACCTTCCAAATTTCAAAGCAAACATGTAAATGCATAAATAAATACAAAAATATCCCTCCCCTCCCAGCCCCAGCTGTAATTTGGGGGGAAGGAAATCACAATTTTAAGTGAATTTTGGCCGCACTACTGTAAATTAGAAAGGGTTATATAGAGACCATAGAAACCTTAATTAGAAGACTTCATTAATAACTACTGTAATGTTAACAAATGCTTTAGGGTGACCCAAGTGCCAAATAAGTAAACCTTTGTACAAAACTTTTCCCATTAGCAGCATTAACACTGACCTCACAAGAGGTAAGACTGAAGGCTGTAGCTTTTCAATATGCAATCAATATAATTCAAGGTTGTGTGACATAATGATTTTTCTTATCTTCCTCCAGCTATTCTGTCTGTCTTGTAATTACCTACTGCTTCTCCAGGCACTGGAAACAAGATCACACTTCTAATAGATATTGAGAGATTTGGGGCTTTTCTTAACAGAATACAGAAAGGCATTTAACATGTTAATAGTACACTGCGATCTGAAAACACTCTTTAAAAAAAGTACACTCTTTTTGTTTTTAGAAATTGAGCTCATAGTCAAATCCCTTCAAGTGTTTCCATTTTGTTCAATTTGGCTTCATTTAAAAAAAAAAAAAAAAAAAAGAAATCTTGCAAAGAGTAAGACTGGCTCCTGAGTGGAATTACCAGTTTGGGTTTCATCTTGTAAAGGAAGGAGGTTCATTGACTACCTCAGTGATATCAAATGTGCCCTGTTGGAGGTGGTCTCTGAGACTGAAAGACAATTATTGTGCGTCCCCCCAACTAGTTCTGGCCACTTCTGCTCTTCCTGATTATCCATAATTTACAGCACCAATATGGCTTGGTGGAGCAGGCTCTCTCAGGACCAACTGGAGTGCTAAAGGCACCTTCTCCAGCCCAACATTATCAGATTTTTAGCTCTTTGTCTTCACGTAAATTGAATATTCCTGTAAGTGTACAGAAGCAATTTTCTGTGGTCTTCCGTCTGGAGAAATTTTTCCTGACTGATTGTCTCAGCACTATTAAAAATATTAGCCATTCCAAAGGAAAAAAAAAGGACAAAAAAAAAGGCAAATGTATAAACCTGAATGCTGCTTGAAAAGAAAGAGGCAAATGAAGTAGAAGGAAGGCTTTACAGATTAGAAATAGGCTGCAGAAAAGCAGCTTAATTCAGTAACCAGTTGCCCAGAGCCAATTTTAACCATGAAGAGGTTTGTCATTTCAGCTTAGAATAAAATTGGGGGGAAAAAAACCCCCCAAACAAACCCAAAAATGAAATGGTTTAGCCTTTCAAGGTGAGGAGAGAGCTGTGAGACAGCACCAAACCAACACATTTGCACACCACTGGGTAGCAGGAAGCAGCCAGAATAGCATTTCTCATTTACCTGCATGCCAGGGCACGATCCTGACTCCAGCTTTCCAGGTTTATGGGAATTTGGCCCTCAAATCTCATTGCAATTCAATTGGAGACAGCTGTCTAATTTCCTCCTCTGCAAATCTCATTTTCTAGGAAGGACACAGCCAGAGAGGGCCAAAAGCAGCATCCCTCAGGTAACAGCCCTGTGTTCAGCATGCTGAGCTCTCTACTCAGGAGTTTACCCTAAGAGAAGCTGTGGTTTAAACCAACAGCACCAGCAGGGATGTAACAATGGCCTTTATCATTGTTTAAGGATGTGATTTTCGTAGTAATTCCACAAAATGAAATTTTGGAAAGGAGAACGGAATGCTTAACATGGGAAAGGGAGAGCTCCTGAATGAAAATGGTAAATACCCATCAACCCTTTGGCTATGAAAGGACATCTTAGAAGCTTCAAAGTTCTCTGTTATTGTGTACGAATTTGCATAAATCTCTCATGCCAGAAATGAAAATACCAAACGCCTCAAGGTACAAAATACTCTGTGTATTTCTGATTTCATTGTGACAAAGGAGCATTGGAAATCTCAAGGAGATGCGTGCTCTCCAGGGACTCCACTGATTTCCTTTAGAAGTTGGCACAGCAAAGGTGTAAAATGGCTTCAGATGAAATTATTCATGAAGTAATTAAAAAAAAAACAAACTGGTGAATGAGGTATCATCAAACCATAGTCCTATGTGTAGGTGAGAATTTCATCAATATTCAGGAGGGAATTTTATGTCTTGCATTTTTCTGGGGTTAGCTCATGGACTCCTTGACCTTCACTCTCGTGCTTCAGGGGCTGGGTACTCCCTTTCTCTTTACACTGCAGTTGGTTCTTTGAGTTACACCGGTTTGTCCTTTCTCAGTCCACTAAACAGCCTTCAGCTTCTTGTGAAGGTCAACATGAAGAGGATTGCAATAAAACAGCATTGTTCCAAAATGTGCTTTTTTATTAGCATTCAATCTGGCAGCAGCTGCTAAGGGGAAAGGATCATAAACATTATTGGGCACTTTTAATTACAGTAAAAGACAGTTCCAGGTTGTATTATCCTATCTCCTTTGTATTCGGCTTGACTCTTCCTAGGGTAGGACCATGATATTAAGTTCTGTCAGTATAGTATTCCTGAAATCATACACCTATGGAAGCCAGATCCTGTTTGCTTTCAAAGCCAGGTAGACCTATCAACAGAAATATCAAGTGAGTTAAGTGACAGGAATGTGACACTTGCTTTTTTTGGCATGAAGTGAACAGTGCCAATGACTATAATTTACAGCCTGTAAATATTCATGAGGAAAAGCTTAGCTTCTGTGACACATACTGAAACTGGGTTGTTCTGTTGAATTTTTGCATCAAACTCTGGGGAAATTCAGATAAGGTAAGACTAAAAAAAAAAAAAAAAAGAGTAAATAAACTCAGCCAAAATGGGTTTGTCTGTGATTTCTCTCAGTATGGCATCTGTTCACATTCCTTGAGTCAGAGCCTGGAGTTTAAACACTAACTTGACTTGTGTTTAAATTGCTGGAATGACAAGCCTGGACTGCAGTTCTACTGACCCAGTTCTCTCTTCAGAAGATCTCCCTTCCCTGCAGAGTGGGTGATGTGTTTGCAACAGGGCAAGCTTGTGCTCCACTCCTTATGTGATCAGAATTAGCTAGTGTGTTTTGTATATTTTAATTTTCAAGCCACTTGCAAAGTGTTGTGGTGGGTTCTTTGGGTGTGGGTTTGTTTTTTTGTTGGTTGGTTTTTTTGGTTTTTTTTCGTTCTCTGTTATGTACATTTATCTTAGACTGCCTTATTTCTCAGCATCGCCAGTACTTACCTGCCACTGCACAGATTGATTTCTCAGGCACAAAACAAACAAACAAAAAAACAACTTGATGGAGTTTCTAGTGAAGTGAAATTAGGCAACTAAAAATTAGCAGTTATATAACAGTTATAGCAGTATGTATGCCAACCCTGGGATGTGAGATTGTGAGATAGATAAAGTGAATTTGCCCCTGAGTTATTCCTAAGAAGTAATGGTCCACGATTCTGTTGGTTGCTTTGCTGCCTTGAACTCTGCTCACTTAATTTCTTCCCAAAGGGTCAGCACTCCCTTCACACAGCAATCACCAACATGCAGCAGCAGACCTAGGGGTGTGTGGGGTATTTTTACCCCATTCAGGGGTTCTGGTACAGGGTTTTGTTTTCTTTCTTGGGGGCAGACAGCCTCAGGTGCAGATATAACAACCCACACACAAATGGCCACACTGTCTGCTTCCATGGCACATGTACAATGGGATCCCACCTCACTGCCAGAAGTACCAAAGTGCAAATCCTGGTCACCAGCTTGGCTTCCTCTGACCAATCCCATATTACATGTGAATGACTTTTTCCAAATGGAAAGTGTGGTGGTTTTACTGAAGGATGCTCATGGAAAAACTGGAGCAGAGTTGGTGACTCTGACCGTGTTGAATGTAACTCTGTTTTCCCTGTAGTTAGCAAAGAGGCAATGGAAAGGGGCCTTAGCAGTGTTTAATAACTTGCAAATTCATCTGTTTGAGGCGTATTTTGGAAAAGATCTGGTTGCAACTTACCAAAGCTTTTTTTTTATATCTTGATTAAAAGCATTTTCAAGGGCAGCTACAGGAAAAGGAAAAAACACTGCTTGCCTGGCACTAATTTGAATTTATGAGGAAAAAGAGGAAAAGTCAAGCAATTAGGAAGAGAAGCTCTTGTCTAATCATGCCCATGTCTACAAAGCAATGGTGCTGCTGCTTACAAGAGATCCTCTTCTGACAATCCCATGCTGCCAAGCCTGTCTGCAAGCTTTTGGATCTTTTTTTATCCAGATGCTGGATAATCTCAGGTGTGCTCGGTCCATTTCCCAACTGCCTGGTTATCCTGCAGCCCTGCATATCCTGCAAGCCAGGCCACATCCCTGCTGCCCAGTACCTCTGCTTTGGTGAGGTGGGAGCACTGCACTTTTTAAAAACATGGTTATGGAATTCAGCAGGAACCCAGAGCAAACCTCTCTCCTATAAATCACCAGTAATGTAACCACTGGCATGGTGCAGTTAGGATTTAAAGATGTACTCTGAGTGTTTGTGGGGTGGTTTGTCAAAATCCATTACTCTGTTAGATTCTGGCTTTCAGAAGGAGCTTGTACGGAGTCCTGGAGCAGGGATAGTTGTAGGAACTGGTGGTGTGGTTGACAGTCATAGCAAGATGATCTACAAATGATACACACTTTTTATTTCTTGGGAAACATTACATCTTGATGAAACCAGCAAGAAGAAAAGGGAATGATCCAGAGAGAATTACTCTTGGATACACCAGAAGATAGACCAACTTTGGCATTATTTTTTGCTTTTGTTCCTTTTTTCTTTCCATGGAACTGGTCGTATCTACCTCACTTGTTGAGCAGAGGTGCATTTTTGTTTCAAAGTAGTCATCAGAGTGATCCGGCTGACAGTTCTGCATGCAACATAGGAATTTTAGGATGTTAAATTTAAATATTACCAGCTGTCTTCTATTACCAGCTGTGCTTCCAAATGAGTGGTACAAATTTAAAGACAGTCTTTTAGCTCTTGTACCTCTTGGCAAGAATGAGCTGGGGAATTTCCTAGGGGGAGTGACACGGGGAAGGTGACCCAGGGGGGAAACTGGATCTTTGTGCTAATCCTAAGGTAAAATCTGCTGAAGTAAATAAAAGCTCTCTATGGACTTAAAAGCGTTCAGTCAGGAAGTGCAAATGCATTTGTACATGCAGAAGCAAAAAAAGAGGTGAAACAATCTGCTTGTGTCAGCTCTGCTCATCCTGAAGATACATGCATGGCTTTGGCTTCCTCAGTTTTTTTTATCCCTTCCCTCTAACAAGAATAAATGTGCTGGGAGTTACACAAAGAAAAAGATTATTGTTTCATCTGGAAAATTTTGTTATGGGTTTGTTTTCCTGCTCCTTCAAAAGCCCATTGAAATATTAAAAAAATCATCCATCTCATTTCATTTCTTTATTAGCATCCAGACTCCACAGTGAGGTCATTAGGATCTCAGGTGTATTACCTCACCACAGTCTGTTGCTATGGAAATAACTCCAAGCATTTTCAGTGTCTTGGCTGCCCATGCATCTTGGCAAGAGAGGCTGCATGCAGGGGAGCAAAGAGTAGTTTTAAAAAATACTGAGCAAAATTTAAATGTTTACAGCTATTTCAAAATCTTTACCTGCCTCTAAATGTGCCCGTGCTTGGTGGTGATTTTATGCAGATGTATTTCCTTCTTACCTGCCTGGTTTTTATCCCTTACTTTTGTGTCAAAGTCATTTCTGAAGAAAAGGAATGGCCTCTACAGAAAATAATGATAATCACATAAAGAAAAAGTTTCCCCCCCCTGTTTGTCATTCAGCTTTCTAGGTGTTCCTGTGCACAGGTTGAGCACTGTAACTATACAAGCACTGCATCTAAAATGCCACTGTATTTAATAACAGACCAAGCAGCAGATAGTGTCATGTTCTCCCTGAACTTGATGGTTTGACTTATTCTCTTCATCCTGTGCTGGTAATTATTGACTGGATTAGACACAGCTGCACTGGCTGCTTTGCACCTTTCTTTTAAAGATCTTCATGGGCTTTATACAAGTTAGGACTGAACTGAGCTGCTCTTATCTCTCTGAGGGAATGTGGAAGAATTATCAAGATATTTTCTCTGTTGCAGCCTCAGGCTGTAGGTGCTGACTGTGTGGTTTACAGCAATACCCTTGGCTTAAAGGAGAGGGGATATTTTTGTGTGTGTGGACCATTTTTCTTTTTATTTTCTTGTTTGTTTGATTGATTGATTTTCCCACTGAAGCTCCTTCCTTTAACCAAGAGGTGGCATATTTCTGATTAACCCAGTGGAGAAAGTTTTGGATATTTTCAGTAGAAAAAAATCAGCCAACTCTTGTAGCTAAGAAGGAAGCCAAGGCATTAACAGGAGCACCTCCTCTGTGGGAGATGCTCAGTAAATGCCTCTTGCCTGTGTGCTATCTTTGCCTTTCTGCTCCTGTGCTGTTCCCTGCTGCCTGTAAAACTTTGAAGCCCTTTTTTCCTTCTTGTCCCTCTCTAGAATGCCTTTTAGAAAAGCCCAGGCAGTGCAATGAGCAAGACTTATGTTTTTAATCTGTCTGGTTTGAGACGCACAGTGAGCGGTCCTCCTGTCGTTCCTGCTCGTTTGATTGTGCTGTAGGCTTATAAACTTCTGTTGGGTACAGTGCTCTGGAGATTTTGCTAGTAGCTAATAATTTCTATAATCCTATCTCCCAGACCCAGGAGTGTGGGCTATATTCTATTTCCACCTTTTCTCTCACTTCCAGTGGTGTCAGACAGATGTAACGGGGAGAAAATTTATTTTACACAGTTCTGGAGACCTTGTGAGGTGTTTCAGCATGAAACCTGTTTATCAGTGATTATCAGTGGGTGGAATTAGTATTACAAATGGTTTCCTGGTACTCCTTCCTGGCTGCTGGTGTAGGTAATTGGCCCATTTAGGGCAGCAGGCTGGCTCAAGCAGCAGCCTTGAAGCCTGAGATGATGCAAAACCCCAGAAAACCCCCTAGAGCACAGGTTTGTCTGAACAGTAGCAGGCAGAGTAGAAATGTCTGCAGGATTTCTTGCTAACCTTTGTTAGTGACAGGCTCAGGCTTTGAAGCTGTGAGATTTGATTACCTTTTCCTCCCCCCTCTCCACCTAACACACACAAACACACACACAAATTTTCCTCAGCTTCTCTTCAGCATAACAGGCTTGGAGAGGGGCAGGAGGGATGAAGGGGCAGCAGTAGCACACAATATTTTTCCTTCTGAACATGCAATTCCCAATCTTGCTGTTATCCAAGCGTGTGTTTTATGCTTGCACTTGAAAGAGAAGACTTTTCCGAGCTCTAAAATTCCCTAGAGAAGAAAACGCTGGGGTTTTTGTTGCCTGTTCTTTCATCTGTCATTTTTAAGATGTGCAGAAATGGAGGGATCCTTGCCTGATAGCAGCTGGCAGTACTCTTAACTATGAGGCACCTCTGACAAGTTACACCCAATATGATCAGGATCATTTTGGAAGGAACTCTGCAAGCAAATGGTCATGGAGTGAGATGCTGGAGTTTATGATGATACAGAATGTTGCACCTAATATTTAGCAGTGGGATTTGGCTTGATTTGCTGTGTTCTTGCTGAGTGAGGCCTCAGGCATGATGGAAGCTTATGGCCATTTTGCAATGTTTAAGAAAAGTGTTATGAAATTAATTCTCATGGCTGCTGCCTTCAGTTCCTGATGTGGTTGGTGGGATGCAGGGTTTTCCCTGGGATTATAGAGACAGGGCATTGCTCTCATGCTTTCTGCAGCTGAGGAGCTGTCTGTGGCCCCAAGGGTCACTTAACCTACATAACCTCCCAAAAAGGAGTGGAGAGGTGGGAAGAGAGCACTGTTTGCTCCCAAAATGTTGACTGTAAAGCACTACCTGCAAGCATTTGTTACAGACCAGAACTATGCAGTGATAGGAATTCCTTCTCTGAAGAGGCATATCCATCCTGGGACAGGTGATGGTTTCTTGGGGTTTTTTGGGGTTTTTTTTTTAGCATTTGGAGAGGGGAAATGCTGGCTACTGCAGGTATCACTGGTGGTGATTATTGGCAGTAATAGATGTGTAGAGCCCAAGCAAGAAAGACTTCCAGAATCTTCATAATTATTTCACAGAACTTTTGATAATTCTATCAGATACCTGCAGGAGATTGTCATGCCAAGCTCCTGCTGATGCTGTTGTCAGTGGAGCTGTACCATTACAGGAAATGGTGGGCAGTCCTTTACAAAATAAAGCTCTTGCATAGATATATGATACTTGTGGACATCATTGAGAAAAAAAAATTCATATAGAACAGGATAGAATGAGGAAGGTGCAGTTTGCTGATAGGAATTCAGGAAGTCCATGTATTACTGGTTTTATTGACAAAGACATTAGGAAGTGTCAGCCAACTTCAGGCAAAATAATTTTGGGTCCTCAAACAGAGATGAGTTAAAAGCTAGTGACGTGCAAGTATTAGGCACTGAACACCTTATAATGGTGTGAACATCTGTATTTTTCTGCTTGTAGCTTACTACACCCTTGCAACTTTCCAGTCATACAGGTCTATGCCATGCAAACCCAGATCTGAGAAAAAACACATGTAAGGAAAAAATAACAGACTGATTGTGCTGTCTCTAATGTCAAATGCCTTGGAAAAGGATGTCACCTGATTCTGTTTTAATTTCCATGTCTAAAATCAGTCACATTTATTTACAGAACTGTGCTGTATTTTCCTTTCTTTTTGACACAGAAGAAAATCCAAAATCTAAACAACAGTTTAAAGGAGGGGGGAAAAAAACCCCAAAAGCCACTTCCTTTCTATACCAACACTAAATTTCCATTACAGAAATGCAGTCAGATCAAGTGCAGGGCCATTTATTTCCTTCAGCTGTCAGTTCTGTAGCTTTTTGTTTATTCTTGCTGGGGATGAAGAATGCATCCATTTTTAAAGAGCTCTATATAAACCACTAGTCTATCAGTTCTGATCCTGTGGGATTGTTTTTACATTGAAATTTGTACTAAAGACATGAGGACAAAGAAGAGCCCAGAATCAGGCCCTCAGCCAGAAATATGTGAAAACTTAAAAGCCAAGCAGAATAATTGGATCTTCGCTAACAAAGTGACAGAAACTGTCATAGATAATCAGATTAACATGGCAGAGAGCCCTGAAAACAGTGACAGAGTAATGTTCATTTCTTACCCACAGGAAACTTGGGAGTTTAACAAGCCAAAGAACAGGCTAGCTGTGCATAATGTCATTATCAAAGCCAGAGTGATGTTTGCTGTCACACCTATAGCTCTCTCAAACCTTTTGGAGAAAGGCAACACCTGCAGGTGTTTTCCAGAGGATCCTGGCTATTTGCCTCTCCCAGTGCCACCCTTCACTTCCTCCTCATTTTGCACTGTGGCCACAGCCAGAGCTGGACCCCCACGAGGGGCAGTGACCATCTGAACCTTCTCTCAGAGTGATGTACCCTGAAATAACCGCAAGAACAGGAAAGTGTTTTTAGCAAAGCTGAGCGTGTTGGAAAATCTCTCCCAGAGCTGTTGTCTGCTGATAAGATACGTGTGCAAAAGTCTTGTGTGACTTATTTGATTGGGCCTTTCAGAGGCAAAATTAAGACAGGCTAGAGAGGAAGAAAAGGGTAAAAAAGGCAGCAGAAAGACAAACATAAGCCTATTTCCAAATCTTTCCCATTTAGATATCCCATATGGTGATAGCAAAATCCTAATTCTGCAGATGTGTATTTGGGGGCGCTTAATGTGTGAAGAGACTTCTCCTCTTTAAGCCTGGGCTTTGTGGAAACCTGCATTCAATTCCTTCAAACTGCATCTGTTGTCTTAGGCAAATCACTTTAATCTTCCCCTGCCTCAATTCTCTGTAGTGTAGCACAGATAGATTAAGTTTACTGCAGATATCCAAATTATCAATGGCACAAACCCTCCAGGAAAAAGACTGCTTTGATCTTGCAGTAAGCAGAGCCCTAGTGAAGCTAATGGGACTGAACACGCAGGATAAGTGCTGCTGGAGGTATAAAAAAGCTGCTGGCCAGCTGGGAAGGAGAGTCATTTTTCCTCTGCATCAAGATTGCATTTTGGTGGTGGAGGGACAGTGGAAATCCAAGTTGTGCCTGTGTTTGTGTCTGTGAAATGTCAGGACATTTTTGCCAGGCTGCTTGTGTGTGGGTTCTGCCATCCCTGCGTTTCTCATGAGTTTGTAACCCACCCTCCTCCATCCTCCTGATCCACCCTCAGTGATGGATTACCTCTCCTCCACATGGTTTCATCACAGTGGTGTGTCACACTGGCTGCTGCTGGAATGAAATGAAGTAAATGTGCTGCAGCTGGAATGAAGTGTGCTGCTGCTGGCTTTCCCCTGCCCAGGGGCTGACCCTGCAGCCTGCCCTGCTCCCCAAGAGATTGAGGGAGGGCAGAGAGGAGCAGGGGTGCTGCAGGAACGCTTCAGTCACAGCACCACAGCCTTGGAGCTTCTCCACTGATTGCTTTGTCTAAGGTGGACATTTCACAGCTTTCCCTTTGGTGCTGGTGAGAACCACGGCAGAAAAGGAGCCCCTTTTGCACCTGCTGTGCCCTTCACCTGCTCACTCCTGTCTCTGCCATCCTGTTCCTCTGCCTTCATTTGTGTCTCTACACAGAGAAGGAGACTGGAGGAGAGTTTAGACTTGAAAAAAACCCACCACTCTGAGTGAAACAATGCAATGTGTGAGTGCTGTGCCTCCAAGCAATGGCACAGGCTCCTTATTTATCATTATTCCTGGAATCATTGTAATCTGTGCCACGAGAGAGGGTGTCTCATTGCAATCCAACCTCTGTCCTTCTCCAAGTGGCTGAGTAGCACATCCCCAGAGCCACCACCTGGCTCAGAGTTTAAAGGGCTCCATAACAAGGATTCTAACTGAATATCTCCTCAGAGAAGAATATTGGATTTGTTTCCAGGAGTGTCTGGCTTTATCTTACCCTGAAGCCTCAGATACACCCAGTAACTGACTGTTCAAAGATAAATTCATTATCTTTCCCAGTCCCGTGCAGCTGAAATTTTCTCCTCTCCAAGGAGATGCCTCAGTGCAGAAGGGAATCCACATGGGAAAGGGGAAGACCGAATTCTTCCCTTGGTCTCAGGGTGGTGAAGGCAGTGAGAGGGTTGGCAGAGGGTCAGCACCATCATGGGTCCTCAGGAGGTTTCTTGTGTTGTAGTTCAATACAAATGAGTAACAGAGGGCCCCTGAAACATCAGGAGACGGAAGGATTGTCTCCTCTCTCTCCCCAAGCCAAAATTCCTCCTTGTCTCAGCATCAGCAGCTTAAGGAACCCCCTCTCCTTCCTCTTGCTGTGCAGAGCCCATGAATGGCTGGTGTTCTCCGCTTTCCTGAGGCATAAAATGCATCAACCCAGAATGCAGGCAGCCAGGGCCAGTGCAGAAATGCCAAAATTAGTTTGCAAATGTGTCAGTTCATGCATTTTTAAACAGGTGTCAGAAAGAGTGGCTGTTGTTTCAAGAGGAGTTTAATTGGCGTTCCAGTTTGCCTTGTTCTAATTGCACAAAAATGCAGTGAGGAGGAAACCTGTGAGTGGGAGATTAAATAGGACAGTCTGTCTGCAATAAAATGGAGTTTCCTTAATGAAATTTGCTCAGAAGTTGCTAAAATCTTGTCACTTGTTCTATTTCACCATTTAGTTTCTGGAAGAAGTGGAGGAAGCGGGTATGTTTACATAAAAATAATTAATTATTGTCATCTTTTGTAGGCGTCTAACAGGCTGATGTTGCAGGGTAGAGTTCCTGGCAGAGAAATGGTTGAGTCACAATGGCTTTAAGTTTTTTTAGAGCTTCTGCACACTAAATCCAGGAATTCTTTGAATTCTCAGCATCTGCATGTGTCACATCCAAAACTGTGTATGGACTTTGGAAATACACTTGCTGTTCAACAGTATAAAGTAAGACTGTAAAAACTAGGGAGTATGACTGTAATCCCTGGCTGTTACAGTATCTATTCCCCACTGTTTGTAAGGGAATGCCATGAATCTGCCAAGTTCCACCACTAAACCCTGTCCGTAAGTGCCGCATCTACAGATCTTTTTAAATGTTTCCAGGGATGCTGGTGGCTTAACCACTTCCTTGGGCAGCCTGCTCTAATTCTTCCCTCTCTGGGAAGAAGGTTTTCAAAATATCCAATCAAATTCTCCCCTGGTGAGGGGGAGATTAGCCTTGAGGTCATTTTTTTTTGAGACCAAATTGAGGTCATTACCTCTTGTCCCGATGCTTGTGAGAAAAGATTGAACCCCACCTTTTCACAACTTTCTCCTGGGTCTGCCTGTTGAGTTTTTCCCTTGAGGGGGTGAGATGTTTTTTCCCCCCAGTGCTTTATCCAGAATGTGGTGTTGATGCTTCCATAGAAGGAAACCAATAAATGCAGGTGAGATTTGTATAGGCCTCACCTGACAAGCAGCACATAATGAGTTGGGTTAATGATTCCGCTTCCTCGGGAGCAAATTGGGGACTTTGGCTGCTGCAGTTGGTAATTAGGGATTTCAGCTGCTCTGCACAGAATGAGGTTGAGCTGACAAAAAGGTAATTACACTGCAGTGCATTAAAAAGCAGGTACTGCTTGTACAGTTACTCAGGAATTTGTGTGTGTGTTTTCTTAGCTTCACAGTCATCCCCTAACAACAGAACCAGGGACGGCTGGTGCAGGGTGCTTGCCAAGAAATGCAAATTAGGAGGGTTGTTACAAACCAATGTTTTCCCGTGTTCAAAGCCAAATTTAACAAATGCTCACTCCCCCTTGAGAGAGGGAGTAAGAAATGGAAAGAGAACCAGAGAGTTGAATATCTGAAAGAAATTAAAGCACTTTGTAGATGTCTGTATGGTTATGTTCTGCCTTTGCTTTACCACTACTAATATAATAACACAGCAGAATGGCAGTGCACAGAGGAGTCTCAGAAAGCCTTCAGAATTTATTTCTGTGTGGAGTTTTCTGGCATGCAGTGGCCATCTCTGTGGAGCTGGATGAGAGCACCTGTAGCTCTCTTCGTGTTTCAAGCTGCAGCAGCCAAGCTGTGCAGGGCTGGGTGTCCCTTGCCTGGAGACTCTGCTGCCTCTTTGTGCTGGCCCTGTGCTGCAGGGCTCGTCCTGTGAGGGAGGCTGGGAAACACCAGCATTGCAGTGATGGATGTTGCTAGTTACCAGAAGCACTCTTGTGGCCTTTTGGCTTTGGCATTTCATCTGTTTTAGGTTTGAACTTGAGCTTACAATCTCATTTGGTGTATGCCATGCCATGCCTTCATCTGTTACATCCCCAGCCCTTCTCCCTTCGTTTCATGGGGACAGCTCTGCTCCCACTGCCAACAGGGGTGATTCCCTTTTGCTCCTCTCTTCCTTTGCATCCCCCATCCCTCGAAAGGGTCAGGGCTATGACAGCAGCTCTGTTCTCTTCCAAGATCATTCATACTCGGGTCACCTTTGCCCATGTGGAGCTGCTGGCACAGCTGAGAGGACAGGCCATCTGTGGCAGCAATGGCAGCCACTGCCTGGGAAGATTCATTTGGAAGTTCCCATTGTCAGGACCTCTCAGCTGTGGTCCTGTGTGTCTGCTGGCAGCAGGGTGTTTTGATGGGGGTCTGGCAGGTCACCTCCTGGTGAGTGACTCCAGGGCACTGGGCTGCTGTGCCACAGCATCTCCTCACTTCCCTCCAGCACAGCACATTGGGCATAGCCTGTCCCTCAAGTATTGAAATTACTGGGATAGTCAAGGCAGAGACTGGTTGGATGGAGAAATTTGTGGTGCTTGTGAGCATATGCAATGAATATTCCTTTTCCTGCAAAGCAGGGCAGTGAAAGAAATATTCCTTTGCCTGCAAAGAAAGGCACCTTCAGATGGTGTGGAAAGGTGAGGAGCTCTGGGCTGGGTTTGCTCACCAGCTGTGATCTCTGACCTGAAGCTACCTTCTTGATGTTTTGCATGAGAACTCTACAAATCCAGCGAATTAAATGCTGCTAAAGGAGACCAACTGCTTGTGAAAGGGCCCTCAGCAAGACACCAGGCAGTGTGCTCTGCCTCCCCAGCCCAGAGAACTAATGCTGCTTTCCTGAGCAGAAACATCTCCTGGGGCTCCACAGGTTTTCAGTCTGCAAACAGAGGTGATCAGGAGTGACTGCATCTAAATTAAAAGGGAAAGTGATCATAATGTGCTGGTACCACGATGGCTGCTTTGTCCATACCTGGGTAGATCAAATTAGCCTTGCAAGGCATCACACAGCAAAACACTTCTGGGTAAAACACATAGGAAATTAAGTTGTAGTTGTCTTCTGTAGATAAAATTGAGGGCTTTAGGCACTGAAGATCACAACTTGTACATTGTTCATCCTCTTTTATCATATAGAGGTGTGAAAGAAAAGGAGGGCTAATCTTCAAAGACACCACATCTGCTGGGGACAAATTCCTAGAGGAATTATACTTCTCAAGAATGTGCTTAAGGTATGACCAAAGAATGGAGATGGTGACATTCTACTTCTGTGTCTGAAAAGCTGCTAAGGATCTTTTCACCAGGAGTGCAGGGAGAACAGCAAATACTACTGTCTAAATGCCTTAGGAGGGCATTTTTTTTCCTGCATGCAGGACACACATAAGTGTAGAGAAAATAATAGACCAGTTTATAGTCTATTATATAGTCTATTATATATAAATAATTACTAGTTTATTATACCACCAAATGCTTGCTTGGTGGTATCTGTCAAACTTTCCCAAGACCTAAAACCCAATACTTAAATTTTATAGACTCAGGGAAAAGAATGCTGATTTGGATGCTGCACCAAAAAAGAAAATGCAAAACTTTTTCATTATTAGACACAGTGTGCAATAAAATTCTTTTCTCTGTAGCCAAATAAATCACAAAGAATGAAATATCATAATTTAATCTTGGTACATGAACTTTGCACAGAGGGCAATTTCCACCTAAGGAGAAGTGCTGCTTTATCATGACCAAAACAAGAGTAACAATGAATGCAAAGAAGGTCATCTTTTTCCTGGTGGTCCAAATTGTGAGTCTGCTGCTGTAGACATGGCAGGGATGAGCATCCTGCCTGAGCAAGGAGCCCCAGCTGCATTGTGAGAAGGTGACACTGAGGATAGGGGAAGTCTGCTCATGCTTCACATCCTAAATTATTAATCTAGCTCTGCCTGCCATGTTAAACTGTAACATTATTTTTGAGGTCTTCAGGCAGGCAGATTTGCTCTGCCATGTGAAAAACCTTAGTTTCTCTCATGTTCATCTACTCAAACCCCCCCCAAAAAAACTCCAAGAACCGACTACCCCCCCCCCCAAAAAAAAAAACCCAACACCAAGAAAATCCCACAAAACAAACAAACCACCAAACCCAAAATCTACAGCTCAGAACTGGGGAGGTATTTATAACCAGCTCTAGTAAGCTACTCCCAGCTGTGTTTTCTTGGTCACAAAGCAGTTACCTGGTACTCCCCTGGGGTGTTTTTGACATAGAAAGTCTTTTCTCTACAAGTCTGCATTGTTTCCAGTGTTGAATCTAATTGGAGTGTGCTCAGTCATCCAAAAGCAAAACTGCTGGAAATTGGATTAAGAGAGCAAAACACTTGCAGCAGAATTACTAAGATTATATTTGCACTTATCACAGTACCCTTTACATCTTTGTAATAGAGGAATCTTTGCTGATAAAATAAGAATGCAGTTCTGCATTACATGATGAAAGGCCCATGGAGATGCTGTTTACTTGAGTCTGGCATATCTGAAAATTATCTAAAAATTGTAGTGCAGTATAAGATGATGTTTCCTGTGGCATCCTGACAGTCCTGTTGTCATCCAGTGAGGATAGCAGTGGTGTGGGGATAGGAAATACTTTGATTAGACAGGAGGGAACAAGATGATGCTAATGAAATTCCTCCAGATCAATAGGTCCTGGGTTAAATATTGCCATGAGATTTGTCATTTCAGTATCTCTGCAGACTCAGCTTGTACTGCACAAATGTTTGTTGGGTTGTTTTTTTTTTGTTTTGGTTTTTTTGTTTGTTTGTTTGGTTTGTTTATTTTGGGGGTTTTTTGTTTGTTTGGTTTTTTTTAATAGACACATTCTCAACTATTTCCTGATTGGGAGAGTTTATAAAGTGTTTCCTTTTTCTCTCTCTTTTTAGCAAATATTTAACTTGTAGTGCACTTATATAACAGTAGCCAATGTATTGATGTGTCCTGGCTATAACAACTTGCCATAGTCCATTAGAGCGTTTAGTTTAGAGGGTATAGAGGGGGAAAAGGGTTTTAAATAATTGCTTTAATAGAAAATGAGACATCCCTTTAGATTTCTTTCTTTCCTTCTTTCCTTTTTTCTTTTTCTTTTATCAAATTATGTTTTCCTGCTCCTTATACTTCCAGCCAACCAGCCTTGAATCATTGATGTGAGCAAGAGACGTTTACATTTAAAAGTTGTATAAAAGAATGAGGGTTCCTCACCAAAGGCAGTACAGAAAGAGGCAATTTTCCTTCCTCAGCAAGAGTGGGCAAGTGGTTTAAACAAACCAACTCTTGCTAATTCTGAATTTGTCTAGAGATGGATTTTCCACCCTTCAGCAAAATGTGGGAGAAAAGGTAATAGTACACAGAATAAACTTTCTGTTCTTAATATCTCTACTTCTTCCTAGATCTCCTTCTGCTGTCTTTGGGTAGGTTAGGTTCATTTCAATCACAGATCTCCATTACAGGTGATATGGTTTCTTTATCAAAAACATGCAATTTCACTTTTTTTTATTCTTTTTTTTCCCTTTTTCCTTTTTTTTTTTTTTCCTGGACTAATAAGAACCATCTTCTGCTGGATCTTATAATGACATGCAACTCCTTGGTCTTATGACTCTGCAGGCTGCTTTTAAGCTGTGTTTTTAATGTAACTTAAAACAGAATGCCACAAATTTGAAAAAAGGCTTTGGGAAAAAGGTATGAGAGTGATGCTTGGGGAACATGACTTAGAGTGGGAGATTAAAGAACCTTGGTCTAGTTAGTTTATCCATGGGAAGGGAAGGAGTCACTTTGGTTATAGTCTAGGAGAACCAACATTGGTAAGAGACTTCTGATACTCAATAGTGTTTTGATCTCCATATTTCTTATTCTGTTAGATCTAAGGATTTGATGCTGAGTTTAACATGCAAAAAAAATACATTATGGATAATTAATCTCTGTAGATGCTTAGGGAAGTAGTAGATGCTTAGGGAAGCATTCTTCCTCACTTGTAAGTCTTTAATTCAGTAATACCTACCTCTTTTATACATGTTTTCTTTTATAAGGCAAAGGAAACTTGGTACAGATGATGCCAGGAGTCTCTGTAAAACTGTTATGGCTCAAGCAGAGGTTTAGGCTTTAAGCTTAAGAGAAATTGGTCAATGTTCTCTGTCCTGAGTTGAGTAAAAGGTCATAATAGATCAAAACAGGACAGAATGCTGCCTTCTTTCCTTAAAAAATAAATCTGAGAATATGATCAGTAAGTGAAGTGAACTCTTAGGAATCAAGGGGTACTACTAAGCAAAGAAATATGCAGTAACCACGTACATCAGGAGGGAAATGGCCAGATAAGGATTTTCCTGCCTTGTTTCCTTCTGCCTTAGCAAACCCTGTCGATTGGAATGACTGCTGTTATTGAAGCAGCAATGGCCAGTTGTGCTTTATGGTCTCTGTTAACACCCAGCAGCTGTGCAGGAGTGGAGCTCCCAGGCTGGTTACCCTGTCAGGGAAAGGCCAGTTAGCCCAATGACTCTGCAGGGATTGATTAAGCAATGCATCTTGACAAGGTTTGCAACATCACTGCAAAATAATCAGGCCTCTGGGAACTTTTGAGATTACCACCACAAGGCTTGGATTCCCCTGGGTGTATTTATCACGTGGGGGTCTCACCATAGAGTGGTTCTTCAAATAGACAGCTGTGTTAGAAATATTTTGCTGCTACTGGTGTGGTGCCTTGGAACATTCATCTGGTCTGTTTGACTTGCCATCAAAGGAGACAGAAAAGCCACCCTTCTGGCTTTAAATCTCTGCTTCTTAAGCTTAATATTGCTTTCCATCAACACCCAGGTACAAGCAGAGGTCCCCATGTTCCCTATCTCATCACATTTTACACTGGAAGTCAAAGACACTGGCTCCAGCACCAGTGGCCTAACACTGACAACCCATCCCTTGGTATAAAGAAGGTGAGAAGCTCTCCTATAAATGACCTAAATAAACTGAGATAATGTGCTAGTTTGGCAAGGAAGGGATTCTTTCTGTGGAAGTCATAGTAAAATTAATTAGTGATTAGGTATGAAAACTGACCAAGAGTTCCAAGTTTTGTCTCTTTATGTTGTTAGTGGGAAAGTGAACAGTTTATAGGGAGGGAAAAGTGTTTTGAAGGTTTTGTTTTGATTCTCATTCTCTTCTGTAAGTATTTGGTAATATATCTATCTTTATACCCTTTAAGTTTGAGCCTGCTTTGCTTTTCTCCTAATCCTATCTCACAGCAGAAAAAGAATAAATAATTGTAGTGGGCACTCAAACCACTACACTAATTTTAGAAAACAAAAATTAGCAAATGTGAAACCTTTATGGATGCCCTGTCAGTGTCAGCTTGTTTCCCACCCTCTGCCAGAGACAAGAGTTTTACATGGCTTCATGGTGCAAATCTCTTTTACATACCCGTTTCTGGTATGGCAGAGAAGAAAGGAAAGAGCCTTCTGTACCCATGGCAGGAGGCTTTCCAGCAGCATGCCACAGCTGCAGGCTGCACTGAGGGGGACAAAAAGGACTGCCTGCCTGTCCGTCACCCCTGCAGCAGGGCTGCCTCTTGTGCTTTCTGTACCCTTCACTTTCTACACACACTTCATGTGATCCTGTCTCTGCTCTGGTCTGGCGGAAGGTGAACATCAAGTCAGCTGCTGAAAAGTTCGTGTGCTGGAATCCCATTTCTCTGCTTGTTTTTACACCTTTTTAGAGCAGAAGGAAATAGCAGAAGTGAAACCATCAGTCTCCATATGGGCTGATAATGTGTCACATGAGGAAAGTTCTTGGCAGAGCTTGATTAGCTTAAGCATGGGGTCATGTCACTCGTGTCTCTGTGGCTCCTGGATCAAGCACAGGCAGCCCAAAGCCTGGGAAAACCATTTTCCCACCTGTCTGCAAAAAACCTCTGTGAACAGCCCCTGAGTGACTCAAGCTCTTTCAATTAAAAAAAAAAAAAAAATTAGCAATTAGCCCGTTGTTTTAGTGAGATTTAGCTGGGGTTGAAGGCAAGACCACGTGCAGTACCTGAAATAGATATAAAAGAATAGCTATAAAAGAATAGATATAAAAGAGCTGCTGCTCAGCAGCACTGAGGCTCTGGAAAGGCTGCTCTGGTGTAGCTGCACTGCTGTGGTTCCCAAGTGCCCTGCTGCCTCCTGTCTTGTGTGGGTGCTCCTTGGAGCACAGTGCAGGGAATAAAGCCCTGTGTAAGCAGCTCCCATTAATGCAGATGATGCTGTTGTCATCACTGAAATGATTTGTGTGGTGTAAGGCTTAAAGTTTGATCAGTCTTTTCTCCTAAATTGGGATTTCTGTTTGGATCTTCTAGAAATTTCCAGAACTGGACAAAAGACATCAGAATTTTCTAAACGCTGGAATGAGTACCCTAGCTTAATAACTGATTACTTTTGTATGTCAGGCTGTGTGAAATCTCCCTGGTTGGATCAGGAAATCCCTGTAGACTGAAACTACTTTTGGCTTGTGTAGACACAGGATTTTCCAGACAAAAGGCAAAAATCTTGAGAGTCAAATTTGAGACTGACTCTTCCTCACTTCATATACAGAATTTTTGGGGTGGTGGTGGGTGGGGTTTGATTGGTTGTTTGGTTATTTGAAAGTTCTACAGCAAAGAAACTGGGAGGAGAACTAAGAAAACAGATTGTAGAATACGGATATTATTGAGGCCAGCTTTGTAACTTAATCAAATTCAAATAATAGAATTTAGCACTGTTTTGCTCACTATTGCATTGACTGGATTTAAGATCATTTTACTGGAAGGGAGGGAATGTTAGAAGTGGATGATGTAATCTTAAACTGTAATAAAATGTTAGTTCAGTAGCACCCCATAAATGAGAATGGCCTTTGCAAAGCCCAGTTAAATTATTATCTATTGAATAATTATGCATTGAGCAACTATTGCCTTCTTGCTCTTAGCATCCGTCAGGTTAAATAACTTCTGCATCAGTCATTCTGCATCCTGCAAAATGTCATTTTAATAGGGCAGTGACATGGGATCAATAGTACCTTCTCTGAAAATTAATTGTATTTGTCTTGTGCTGCTTGCTGGATCTTCAGGAGATCACAAATAAAGCAGGAAGTATTCAGGGTAATAAAAAAAGAGGATAAAACTGTGTTTCAGTGGTAGTATTGAAATATCTAACATTAGGGGATTTGCTGTCCTGAGACAATGTTCTAATTTTCTGAGACAGGCTTAAGTGTACCTAAATGAATTATTTAGGTGTTTATTTAGGCTGGACATGCATGCATGGAGAAAACTGAGGAAGAGTTGCAGGCAGTCAACAGAACTGGTGTTGTTCTGCCACAGGAACACATGGTGAATCCTGTTTCAGTGGGAAGACACTGTCACACCCTATGGGGGAAACAGGTCCAGAGAATCCATAAATCAGCTGGTTGTTGCACAGAAAAAAATGTCTTTAGTCTTCCACCATGCTGGCAACATCACTGCCAAGCAAGTGACTTCTTACAGTCTTCTGTTTTCTCCCAATTGTACTTCACAAGTCAGTGTCTCACTGAAGACAAAACTGCCAATAAAGTTAATTTCTGGGTGGGATGACTTAATGAAAAAAATACGGGGAAGGATGACTTAGACTATGCAGCAGATATGGAAATGTGGTAGTTAAAAGAACTTACACTGTCCTTAAATTGCTCCAAAGCAAGCTGTAGGGAACTGGAAGCAGACATGAAGCTTGGTGAAAGGGAGATTCAGGAAGCAGAGGAATAGCACAGAAGAAAAGAACCTGCAGGACAAAGAGCTGAATTACTGTTATTAAAGCATAATGTATGCTACTTGCCTTTTTTTTACTGATTTTTAGAGTGTATAAAATTTATTTTTATTCATCCAATGGTATAGCCTCAAATACTTGAATATATTCTTATATCACTCTATTTCTATAATATTTCATCTTTTTATCTTTTTCTTACTGGTAATGAGCATCGATCAAGTTCAGTTAGGACAGTGTGTCTATTTTGACCCATGATAATATCTGTGGATGCTCCTTCCTGTCATCTTCATCATCAGATCCCATAACTTTTCCCACAAACAGGGTAAATTAGTCCATTTATTTGAATAAAAGAAAAAAAATATATTGATCATTTATGTCTTTAAAAAATGGACATAAAGTCTACAGTTCTTGAAAGTTAGTAAATATTTCTGTCTGTTGTTAGAAGTTCAGGTGCAGAATTTCAGGAAGTCAGTCAGGAACAGGTATACACATTCAAGCATCTGAAAAATGGTTCTAATACTGAAAAATCGAGAGGTAACTTGTACTCTGGTTTGGCCAGTCTGAAACACCTTTACCAGTCTGAAACTGTACTTTGTGTGTCAGGTGTATGTGCATATCTGTATATACTGACAGCTGGGCAAGGGGTGGAAAACGTGAGCATTCCTCTGAAAGCAGTGGAGATTAGGATACCCTAAAGTGCTATATGTGAGTGAAAGCACTTTTTGATGTTGTTTCGTTTGTTTAAAAACAGATAATCTGGTGCTGCATTTATCTAGGCATTCCATTCAAAGCAAAAATGAGCTCCAGTGGAGCACACTACCAGAGCTTTTGTGAACTTGTTCTGAGAACCAGAATGGGAGGTTTTAGTTGTTGGGGTCACTTCTGTGTGGAATTTCTGACAGCTTTGCAGGGCTGGAGTTAGAATTAATGTCTGAAAGCTGCCTGAATGAGCAGAGCGAGGGTGGGCGCTCAGCTTTCAGATTCAGGCTTTCTCTCCTCAGAAACTCAGTTCTAAATTGGGAAGAGGATGCCTGAAAAGGCTTCTTATGTTATTTCTGGGCTCATCATTGCTCTCAACATGTCAGTGTGATGAAAGCCAGTATAGAAATGTAAGATCATTATGATCATTCTTGTTTTCCTCAGTATGGAGTGAAAAAGAGGTCATGGAGAATAATGCTAACAAAAATGACTGGAGAAAGGCAAATGAAATGCAGCTATTTGACATCTAATGAACATTTTGATGGATTAGATTGGAAACAGGATATTTCCTTGCTCTGACTGAAATCACTGCTGACCAGAACAGCAGAAATAGTGAGAGAGAAATGTCAATGCTGGGTCCAAGCACAGCATTGTTTTCCCTCATCTTCTCTGGAAATGCAATAATAAACCACATTTAAAACAAAAAAAAATCAAGAGTAGAGCCATCAGTGCTTTCCCCCCATCCTGTCCCACTTCCATAGCTCTTCCATGGCAGTGATCTCCCTGGATTCACATCTCCTTCCTGCTGCTGCCAGTGCAGAGTCTGGCACAAGGGCTCTTGGTTTGGGCTCTGTCCCCACCTCAGACCCTGGCCTGAGGCTTGACCTTGGAATGGCTCATCCTTCTCCCTTCCTGTTGTGAAAAACCTGTAGTAGAATAATTCTGAATTACCTTGCAAGGCTTTTGGGGAAGGGGGGGGGTCTTAATGAATATTTGCAGAGCACTTTGAGACCCTTGAATGAAAGAAGCTATAAAAATGCAAGATGTTATTATTTATTTATGAAGGTCCTTTGGGTTTTGGCCAACAGCATGAATTGTTGACATTTAATTATTGAAACAGTATGCCTATCAGACCCCTTATGGTAGGAAGGGATAAATAATGCAGAAGACTTCAGAAAACCTGGTCAATACCCTCTTGAGATCTGAAGCAAATATACCAGACACATAGCTCTAGCCTAGAAAGAACTGAATAATTAAACCAAGGAATGAGATCAGTTGTTTGGAATGCTTTTTATAATTTGTGCACAATGTTCTACAAATTATTTATTGTTAGTCCATTACTTCCAAGCAGCGTTTTCTAAATAAATACCATCCAGCTTTGCCCATATGAGTGTCTTCATTGGGTGATTGTATCAAGAACCACTGAAAATGTCTGAGCATTTAAAGTTATTTGAGCAATTACAATGTTTCTTCCTGATGTCTTGGAAGTGTTAAGGGTTTTTTTTTTAAAAAAACCCTTATCATAGAGCCAATTAATACTGTTAAATATGCAATCATTCATTTTCATATGAAAAGAAAAAAGGATTTAGATGCTTAGAATGCTTTTGAAGAAGTTGCTTAAAAAGAAGGAAGAGTCTGTGCAGTCACATTAATTATACAGTATACTTTAGATGATGTTTTTCATCCAAGCGTGGCAAAGTTTTTACAACTGTGGAGGCTTAATGTCACTGCAAGGCAAAGTACATAATTTACAGTACTGATGGAAAAAAGTGAGACACTGCTGTCTTGTATAATTGCTCAAATAACTTAAAATGCTCAAATATTTTCACTGGTTCTTGATACATTCACCCAATTAAGAGACCCTGACAGGATCTCAGGTGCACAGCAAGGAAACAATAAGAAAATTCTGGTCTTCCTCTCCAGGGAATACTTCCTTCTCTCCAAACTGTAGAAAAGAGGTGGTATTAGCATTTACAGAGGATTACTGGAAGGGAGAGAGATTTCAGGAAACCAGCAAAGCAACACCTTTTGCCCCACCTTCTCATTTGCTTGCTCATTTTAACGCCTGGAATTTGGAGGCACAAAGGTTTATACATAGGTGCAGTTGAGTGGCTCCAGGGAGTTCTGGTTTATCTGATGCTGTGCTGCATGCAGGCTGAGTAAAACTGAGATTAGAGCTCCTCCACTCCATGGCAATGCAGTGATGTGTGGACACGGTGTTAAATGAAACCTCTGACTGAGCAGTGGGATTTTGGCTGTGATTGGAATGGAGGGGCTTTTCTGCCAACTTTCTTGCAGGACATTAATTCAGGAATTTATCCGCTGCAATAGATCAGAGCGATTTTGGCTAATTTAGGGCTGTTCATGACATTTATTATATTCTGACTGTCATTTCAAGCAGAAGGAGTGCTTCTCTTTGTTTCCAGCTGTGTCAGTGGTATCACAGCTGGCTGTGCTGAGGGAATGATGCTCTGTGCAGAATCATGCAAAGTGTAATTTGCTGTCCATCGATTAACCAGCATCCTCTCCATGGCATCTCTGCTCTCTCTGGCTGTCTCTTGTTAAAGGACTGGCTGTGTCTGGCCCTGCCTCAGTTATCCGATATGACAAGCTCACAGCCCTGGGTATTGTGACTCAGAAATTGTTGGGGAAAGGGAGAACAGCCAATTTCTGTGACAGCTGTAGAAGAAGATTAGTAGATTCTACAGATGTGAATGATTCCTTCCAGCAATGCAACTACTGAGCTAGAGAATACTGGAGGAAACTAATAATTCAGGCTGAAAATCCTCTAGCTGGGGCAAGTGGTGCTGCTGGATGTTGCTCCTTATCTGAGTGGGGGCTGAAAGAACAAAAAAATCACATTCACCTTCACTTTTCTCTTTTTCTTTCCTTCTGTTTTCTTGATCCTTGGATGCTGTAGTTCAGGGTAACGATTATACATTTATACACTTGATATTTCCAATATATTTATAAAGTTTTGGAAACAGAACTGAAGGTTAATATTTTATCTGGCTCCAAAAAAA
>VZSR01001863.1:2774623-2816801 GCA_013398615.1 Brachypodius melanocephalos
GGAATCAATCTGTGGCATTGACTTAGCTTAGTGGTGCTGAATAAATCAGATTCTCTTCCTTTCCTTGCTGTATTCATTGAGAGGGAGGAATGAGAATATCTGTACTTGTCTGAGTACAAGGAATTCCTGGACAAGGAGAGAGTGCTCAGTAAAGTATTTCCCCTAGCTGGAATAATGCTGTGAATTTTGCAGAAACTTTAGTTTAGGAGTGCTGTGGTATGTGGCATGGCAGGGGAGGCACAAAGGGATTGTGGATACTGAAACCACTGCGGGTTTTGAGAAGCAAGGTCTTGTATTAATTTCTTCCTGTCATTAACTTTGCCCGTCTCACCAATATTTTCTGTAGGATGTGAAGTCATCTCAGATATTGATTGCTGTGTGTTCCAAAGCCCAGATCAGTGTCAGCTTGCATTAAGCTGTAGTTAGACCTCTCCCCTCCTCCCCAGCCCTCCCCCTTCCCCTCAGTGCTTTATTGCTGTAAGTAGGTCATTGCAGAACTGGAAGCTGTATTTTTTCCTTCTCCCCCATGTGGTTGCTGGAATACATTTAATTGCAAAGCAGAGCATCAAAGTTGGAGCAGCCCAGCTCACCTCCAAAGGATAATTAGTGCCTCTCTGCTAGTGCAGGGCGCTGCAGGGTGAGATGCAATTGGAGATGGATAAATAAGCTGACATTTGGAATCCTCACGTTTTTAAAAAACAATTCCTCTTTGAGATTTCAATAGATGTGTGTTTTCCTGGGCCCCAGCAATGCTTGGATTCCCAGCTCAAATGCTCTGATGAGTACACAGGCAAGGAATGGGGACGTGGATGTCTTCAATGCTGTATTTTGAAGGCCTGCCTAAAACACAAAACAGAAGTAACAAACTGAGGCTGAAGAGGGAGGAGAGAAATGAGGTTTTACTCAAAACTGTGTCAGGTGAAGTGCAAAGGGCCAGCTTCCAGCAGACACGTGGTGAGGCTGTAACACAGCCAGGGATGCCTGGCATGCTTTTGGCACCTGTCCTGTCACTGTGAATACATGAGGACAGCTGTTTGAAAACACTTGATTTCTGGATGTGTTTAACATAAGCCTAGTTAAGCTTTTGGAAGACTGAGGTGAAGAATTGATCAGAGTAGAGTTTGGCTGTAAAAGTTTAGACAAACTGCTAGGTTTAAGTATAGAATAAGAAATTAGGACATCGAGAGTGTCTTCACAACTTTGCTAGGAACTTCCTAAATTAACTCCCTGTATGAACTTATGCAGTAATGTAGTTCCCCAAATAAGGATTATAGTATTATTTTAAGGAGTTTAGTAAATCATTCCACTTTAGTGATTATGGGATAAACTGATAAGCATCGTCACAAAAATCTCTATTTGCAACCCAAATATAGGCTCTCATTTTGCTGTTTTAATCATCATACCAACGTATTTTATGGGGTTTGGTTGAATTTGGGTTTGACTTTGGTTTTTTAAGAGGGATAAACTTCCCCATCTTGGTCATGCAGGTTGTCTTAATAATTGGACAGTTAAATGATGGAAGTTTTACCCGAAATTCTCCTGGGGCCATAAATGTACATGTTGTCATACATCACTGGAAAGGGCTGTATCTGCAGGGACAACCTGTCACACATTAATACTGTTAATTAAGCTTCATTGGCAGCTACACCCAGAAGATTTTAATCCAGATGGCTTCCTTTCAGGTCAGGAAAAAAAATGCACATAGTCCTAAAATTCGAAAAGTTAACTTTTACCATGCATAGGATGTTGAGCCCTCAGGTTCCCATTAAATGAGAGATTTGGACCAGAGTAGAGGGTTTGGCAGTGCCCATCAGACCTGAGAGGGTGGGTCAAGTTCAGAGCTGAGGTGAATCTCCCTTGAACTTGTGCCAAGCTGGAAGTGACCCTATGTGCTGTAACTCCTTGGAGCAATTATATTAAGGGTCTTTATATGGATCTTTATTAAGCTTTGGAATAATGTATCTGCTGGCTCTTGGCTGCTACACTTCACCTGCTTTCTGAAATAGGGTCATAATTTCATGTGGTGGGTTTTTTCTTGTCCTGGTCTGCCTTGTCAAAAGCAAGGCTGGTTTATTCACTTGCAGCTGAATACAGATTGAGAAAGGCAGGAAAGTTTTAGCCCAGAGTCAAAAGCACCCCTGCTCCACTGGAAAATGTTTAAAAATGTGTAGACTATTCTCTCGTTTCACCATCAGACCAGCTTTCTTTATTTGGACATAAAGCTTCTCAGTTCCTGAGTTTTCTGAGTCGTTTTTCTGTAGATTTCCAATCTACCCTAAATCCTTGTGGATGTCTTTTTTTTTTGCTGCCTTTTGAGAGCCTGTCCCTGGATTTGCTACTAGCTCTGCTGGCTACATGCTCTTTCTGTGCCTTAATTTGTGGAACAGGGTAATGCTGCTTTCTTCCTTTGTAAACCCATTGAAGAGTCACAGCTGAAGAGCGAGCTTGCTATCATTATTTTTTTCTTGCTGTGTGGAGAGCTCCTTTTCTGTGGCAGAAATAATAACATTAGTTCTTCATTAATTTAAATTACAGATGGAACATGGGCAGCTTCTGTGCAGAGAGAGCAGCGTGCAGAGTCAGGGCCCTGGGCTGGTACAGCTCAGCATATTCCACTGGAGGGGATGAAGCTGTGATTTACAGCAGATAAGCTTTTACAATATCTCTGAAAGCCCTCTCCACAGTCTGTCACCTGCTATTGCAGGCTCAGCAGCAGGATGAGATAATAGGAAAGACAAGGAATGATGGAAAGGCTTGTTTTCTCTTGAAAGAGGGGAAAAAAAAGAGCTTCGTCAGAAGAGCAAGGCATAGGTTAGTCCATCTGTGCTCCAAGGATCAGAGGCTCCAGACTCCGTCCAATACCTGCCATTCTGGGCTTCTTGTGGTCATCCCAAACTTTAGGGTCAGATTTCCAGGCCAAGCTTCTAGGCACTAGTTAATGGGAAGAGAGCGTGGGACCAAGTGCACTAAAATGAGCTCCCTGAGTCTGTGCAGCATGGATAGCCTTCCCTGGAAGCCAGGATAGCTCCGAGGTTTCCTAAGACAGCTCCTGCCTTTTCCACCCTGTCCTGATTTGGAAAGACAGATGTCTGCTAAGGAAGGCAGGAGCCTCCTTTGGAATGGAGCGTGTAAACTCCCTCTCTCCAAATTATTACAATTTTGAAATTAAGAGGTTTTCAGGCAAAGATATGGGAATAGAAATAACAGTTCTTTACTAGGAATATTACAAGTAAAAATGTAGTAGTACAAAAAAGCAAACAAACAAAAAAAGAAAACACTGACAGAGTCAGAACACAACCTGACACCCTGTTGGTCAGGGTAGCAGTGATCCTGTAGAAGGGTGTAGTTTTCTCCTAAAGGTCCAGTGGTGGTGAGATGGGTCCAGTGTTCCTCTGGGACTCCAGTGGAAAAAGACTGACTGTGGTGTTCCACATCTCAGATTATATCCAGGTAGGAATGCTGGGCTCCTCCCATTGGATGGAGCATCTCCCAATGGGATGAGGTAATTGTATCAGCCATGCAGTGAGCCTCGATGGCCCATTAACAGCAGATATCCCCTGGAGGGAGGATGAGTGGTGGAAGAGATAAAGAAATACTGCCCCAGCTGATTTGAATAGCTGGTAATGGTTACTTTTGGTTACATCTTGTATTGCAACCTAAGACACACCCACAGCATTCAAAGCCAACTACTCCTGGGGACAGCATTGCCATGTCCCAGCCGCTGGCTCCATCCCTGGACATGGTGGCAGCTGCAGGATGGGCAGAGGAAGCTGGCTGTGTTGGCTCTGAGCTAGCCAGAAAATCCTTCCATTTCCTTTGCCCTTTGCCTGGCTGGAGCAGCTCAAAAAGAGCAGATGGCTTTAAGTAATTTGGTCAATGCTGGTTTTATTATTCATTCAGCTGTACAGCTTTCACATGAAATCCATGGTTTGGCTGTTGCTCTGAAGAGATTTTGAGAGGAATTATTTGTTCATAGTTGCAAAAACAAACTATTGAAGAAACAAAGGTTTTGTATTTCTAATTGTCTTAGAGTTGAGATGTGTCAGCTGTTGTACTTTTAGCTGAAACTTTCAAACTACTCTTTGGTGTTAATTTTTACATCTTTTTCTACAAATATTTTTGAGGAAGAGAGTTCAACTAGCAATAGCTTTTTTGGTTTTCAACAATCACCTTTAATTCACCTTAGAAAATATAACTTTTGTTTATTTAAAGACAGGACTTTTTAAAAAAAGTCATAAATTATGTGCTTTACCTTTAAAAGCAAAACTTTTTTCCCTAAGGTGTGAAAACTTGCTCTTCACTTGTCTTCAAAGACAAAAAATGTTGAATGACATTATTCAGCAACGATTTTTGAAGCTGTGTTTCTTTATTTTGTATTTCCATTGAGTGCCGTGGAAAGCTAATTATTATTTGGCTATACTGGCTGAAATGTGTAAGATATATCTGACAAGAAAGCAGTGCTCCCTTTTCAGTGGACATCAAAGAGATGCTTCATCATCTTAACATCTCATCTAACTAATTTCCTCCCAGACATTTTAATTTTTTAATTCAAACTCAAAAAATACCACAATTTTTCCACTTTCTTTTTTTTTTTTTTTTTCAGACATCTCCTACTCAGGTGACAGATCTCTCTTTCATAAAATTAGAGATCATTTTAAAAGCTGCAGGTTTCAGATCTTCAGGGAACTGCCTCTTGGGCCATAAAGAAAAAAACCTGAAAATTATGCTTTCCCTGTAAAGTATAATTAGACCACTTTAAAGAAGTTCTATTATGAAATAGGATCCAGAGTTAGTGTGCAAAAGCACATTAGATGTTTCTTTGAACTTGCTTAAAGAGTACAAACAATTATTACTATTAGTATTATTATTTCTGCTATGACAGTTGATGTTGTTGTGTCATTACCTTTTTCCTGAGGTCAAGGCAGAGCTAAGCATTTTCAAGAAAATTAAGATTTTCTTTCTCTTTCGTCCTGAAAATAATCTTTGTTGCATCTTAGATCTGAACTTTTTCTAGAAAGTGAACTTTTTAAGCTATGTTGTATTCCATGCTTGGTATCTATTCAGTACAGGAAGTGGAAGTATCAGAAATGCAACAGGAAAATTGGATGAAGAAGAGTTATAGCAGAAAAAGTATCTGAGATCACCAGCTGAAGATTCCTTGTTTACCATATTAAGCTCCAATGGCATAAATTTGAGCCTGGCTTTTGATCCTCAGCCTACTCTCAGATATACAGAAATCTGTTTGAATAGACAGAATCTTTAAGTGCTTGTTATACATATATATGGCACATTTAAAATAGACTGATGGATTTCTTTGGCCCCAGAGGAGGTTTTTTGTGATCTCAATGTTAAAAAAAACAAAAAACAAACAAAAAAACCCCTAAAATTTGCATTTCTGAGTCATCTCAAGCTGTGCATCTCAGGTCTTGTTTTATCAATATTAAAAATGATAACAAATTCACAGTTTTTCCCCTCCCTAGAGTCTAAGGAACAGAAGCACCTCTGAAGTCAGCAGGAGAGCCACCAGAATATCACTGGCAACTTTAAGTATCACCCTTGGCCCTTGGAGGTGCACTGAGGTCCACTCTGAGACACACAGGGCTAGGTGTACCAAAACTCAATAGAAAATTCTGTCTGATTTTTGTACATGGCCAGGCTTTCCCTCCAAAATAAATGTAATCTGTTGAGGCTGCGTAGATAAGGCTGGCACAGAGATTTGGCATTGAAGTAGAGAGTTTTATGATATTATAAAGTTTTCTGCTTTGGGGATATTAACCACTATAATGCTGCACTGGTGCTGCAAACTTCCTTTTGCTCTCTGTTGACTCAGCACCCTGATGTGGGTGTGGAATGAATAAGAAATGTTCTCCACCTGCATGAAATTTAAGGCATTTAAAAAGGAAACCCACGTGCTCCTTCCTCCTGCTGGAGAGCTGGAAAATCCTGAGGGAACAGGCAGCCTCTTGTTCGATTTTGGGAGAGGTAACAGTTTCTCTTGTATTCATTTTTCTTCTTTGAAACTTTCTTTTGTAACTGAATTGACCTGTTGTGAGAAAGGAGCTGGGCTTTGGGGCTGCAGTTAATGCTGATCTCTGACTGATCTGTGGGAGCTCCACTGACCTTTGATTCCCTTCGTTGCCACGTGCTGAACGTTCTTATCAAACAAATTTTGGTTGTCTCCTTTTTTAATCTTGTAAAAAGAAAAACAGTGGACAAAATTTGCTGCAACCTGGTTGTGTCTTGTTCTCCACAACAGTTGCAGAAATTTGAAGAGGTGAAATTGGTAGGGAGGTGCTGTTTTTAATGCTGTGAGGGGTATGACAGGAATGCAGCAGTCCCTGGAAGCAGAGATTTATGCTAACCTCAATACAGGCAGTTAATTTAGATCTTCCTGTTTACTCTGTTAGCACAGAATATAAAATGCTGTAGGCTCTGCAAAAGGCACCCTTGTTCAGGCTGCTTCACATTCTGTATCATTGTTGGATGTCCTCATGATCATGAAGGGTTTGACTCTATTCTGGGGATTTTTGTTCCCTTCTGAATACAGACTCCATTGCAGGGTGTTTTCCTCTATAAATGTCTAAAGAAAAATAGAATATTCTAAAGCCTTGATGGGCAAAGCCCTTTATTTAGCTAACCAAAAAGTTTGGCATCTGGAGACACGCTGCTTTTTTTTTTTTTTTTTTTTTTTTTTTTTTTTTTTTTTTTTTTTTTTTTTTTTTTTTTTTTTTTTTTAAAAAAGTTGTAACATGAGGATGTGTAAGGATCAGGGACAAAAAGGTTCAGGAAGAACCTTTTTGAGAAGCTGAGAGCAGTCACCAATGGATCACAAAACCTGACCTAGATTGTCAGTTTATCCTTTTTACTCTTCAAACTTACATTTTTAGCTGCTAAGACCTTCTTCTGTCAGATTTTTTTGCGGCTTGGGGATTTGCATTTATTTTGAACTAGTCATCTGAATACTCAGTGGTTTTATGGGGAAAGGCACACATTCACACATATAAGATGTTCTTGACAGATTTGCTGGGTTGTATCACATAAACTCCTTCATGCTTTTCTTTTCCTTCTGTGGTACGTGTTGTTTTGTGCTGTCTCACAAAGGATAAATTGGAGGTGACAGTAAACAAGGAGCCTGACTTAGTATCTTGTACGTGATCTGAGGGCAATGTCGATTCCATCTTTCATGAATTTCCCTCAAGATCTCTACCTCAGCCTCAGATGTGCCAGGGCTAAAAAATCCTTTCTGTCAGAACCCAATCCCCTTGCACAATAAAACTTACAGATAGGCTTGCAGCAAACTACTTTAGAAAGGAGTCAGGTTTCCAGGGAAAGTAGAATAAATTTGATCAGTTTAGTGCAAAATGCAAAATTTGTTTCCAGTTGCAGAAACACCTCCTCCCACCCTTCCTGCAGAAGGAATCTTTCTTTTCAGGTCAGAATGTTGCTACCCAGCTTTACTATTACCTTTCACTTTGGAATAGTGATTTGTGTGCAAAAGCCGTATCTATTCTGATATGCCAACATACACCACTCCACTTGCCATGGTAGCACTTAAGTCATTGGATTGTTTTTAGTTTTGTTGTAAAAACCTCATTGTTGTAGTTTTTTGGAGTTTTTTTTAAAGTGCTCACCTTACTGTGAATTGAATCCAGTTTCAATCGAGCTCTATGTATGCAATAGTGTGGTTGAATATTAACTGAGATTGATGCATAATTATTATGGGGAGTTGACAGATAATTTCCATGGAGGAGAAGGACTCTGTGCAATTAAATTGCTGAAGGAATTACATGGACAATTATCATATATTTTGGGTAATGAAGAAATGCCAACTTACTAAATGGATGTCTTCTGAGTAAACAGTTATGTTCATTTCAAACCTCATTTATATAATGAATGGTATGCAAACTGCATTTGGACTGTAATAGATATAGCTCAGGTCACCAGCTTATTTAAGATACATATAAGTAATACAGCTCCCTTGCAGATATAATTAGTGGAAAGTACCAAGTTTGGAGCTTTTGGTCTTGAAAATGGGAGCCTTAACTTGAAAAACTGGTAGAGTCATTTGGCAAATTGGTGCACAGCTTCACCCAGCCTTCTGCTGGCCAAGGGAGTAAGTTACTCTTCCCACTGCGTGAGATTTTTCACCTCCTTTCTTGACCTCCTTAACCCCCTGCTGTCTTTTTCCCTCCTCCCCTGAAATACAGCAGCCTCTTAAGGTCATTTCTCCTCCTCCCCAAAGTTATTAACTCTTGTGGATAGGGGCCACTTCAATTTTAACTCCATCAGGTGTTTCACAAGAACACTTTTTTCCAAATTGTGCCCTACTAGAAATGGTGCTAAATCCTTTCAGGAAGCAGCTGTCCCCCAGACAGTCCATGACTGACTGATCCCAGTGCACAGCAGTTTCTCTCAGGTTCTCCCTGGGTGATTGCACATGCCTTGTCACTAATCTTTCTCTTAGCTTTTTGTGGATTGATCATCCATGGCAATTCAAGGCCATTAGGGTGAGGGCTGTGCTGTGTTGTTGCAACCTGCAAGCAGATGCACTTGAATTTTCCCATGTTTCTACCACAGTTTCAGATTAAATCCTTGGAATGCCAGAGCATTTTTGTTCTGACAAACAGAACACATCCATGTACACTACTTGCAGTACAGCAGACCAGGCTGAGATTGAAACCTTTTAAATGGCAAAGTTCTTAATTCAATCTTTAATTACTAGAGGAAAGGCTTAAAGTGCATCACTTAAGTAGGTTTAAGCTTCAGTGTGTTTTTTTGAATTGACAAAGGCTGAGAATTGGCATTTTTCCATTTAAATCCAAATCTGCAGACTTGAATTTTAAACAACTGTAGCAATTACAGAATGAAACTTGTAGTGGATATGAGTGGCTTAGAGTTCAGAGGTACCCTCCAGCTACAGAAGCTGCTCTTGGATTTGGATCTTGGGAAGTTTGGGGTTATTTGGCTTCAGGATGGAGAGGAGCCATCAGCAAAGACGAGAAATGGGTGTGTGATTCAGTGTGGGAAGAGGTGCTGGGTTTGACTGACACCTAGGAAGCTGCTCTCTCTATCCTTCCTCCAGTTTGGAGGACAGGAGGAAACATCTTCCTCTCCATTTCTCCTTGGTTTTTTGCTGTGAGAGAGCAATGCAGATCCTGGGGGTTTCTCCTTTCCCTCCACCCTGTCCCAGTTCTCTCACCTCCGTGAGTGCTGCTGGAGGAATTTGCCTGCCTTGTTTGGGTTGAATCCCACCACATCAATCATCCTGTGTGCAGGAAAGAAATCACTACGAAATGAGTGGTTTGATCCACCTTTCTTGATTCCACTGAGACTGGGCTAAAGAAATGTAGTTATTGTGGTTTCAGCTCTATTATTTACCCTCTGGGGGGGGGCTTTAACCATTTGTTTAACGTGTGGTAGTTTACAGCCAGGCATTCTTTTACCTTCCCATCCTCTAAGCCAACAGGAAGCTACACTGGCTAGTGCTAACCCCATGCTAATACACCTGACCTCTCACCAACCTGGATGAGCACAGGGTCCTGTTTATCTCAATTAGAAAGAGTCTGTCTGGCTCTCAGCTCCTGTAAAGCACCAAGCAAACAAATCCTTCACGTGTCTTCATCATTGCCCTGCCTGTGGAACCTCTTAATGCGGTAATTGCCACAGGAGCAGAGCGAACACTTTGGAATTACAAAGGGCTCTCCTGGAACTCAGTGTTAATAGTTAATTAAGCAAAGTAAAAATGCCATTCAGTTGAGGGCATAGATAAGTTTAAGAGATTAAATGTTGCTTTTTTTCTCCTGCTTTTTTTAATTAAAATCAAGTCCCGTTGAGGGTCTATGCCTTTTGGATCCATATCCATCCCCCAGCAAAATTCCTGTTCTTCCTTGGATGCAGCTGTAGACCACTGGCTTAGTATGGGATGTTTAACCTAGGAGCTGTTATACATTGCTTTAGACTTTATTCTCTTGTAAGAGAAATGCTCTAAATTTTCATTAAGAGGGCTCTACTGGGAGGGCTGGGGTAAGCAGGGAACATTTCTCTCAGCCTGAATCTTGCTAACTAGAATCAGCCTTGAGGCAGATTGACCCCTCAGACACAGGTGCTGCTATTTTGGCTACGTTCTCACAGAGGAATTTGCCTCAGTGCTGCTCTGTCACTCTTGCTCAAGCTGCAGGGTAAGTGACATAAAATTAATAAGCCACATGAGTCATATACACATGATACTGTATTTATAGCAATCTTGTGAGGGCTCATTAACATGTATTAGAGGAGTACTTTGATGTTCTCCAGTGAAAGATACCATATCCCAGAAATTCAGAACATTTTTCAATCTTGATATCAGCTTCAGTAAGTTCTTCAGTTTAAGACTGAAGTGCTCCCAAACTTCCTGGTTAACTGAATGATGGCCCAACAAGCCTATGGATTGAGCAGTTCCCACGTTACATTTGTACCATAAACCACACAGATTTTCTCATCTTCCCCAGTCAGCTGCAATAGCAACAGTGGAGCCACATAATTAACCAAAAACATGCTTTCATTGCTATTTGTTAACATAGTAGTTGGGAATGTAGGCTCAGCTAGTGAACCAAAACAAACTCCTTTGCTACTGAATTGGGAGTGGGAGGAAGCGTGGTGTGAGAGATAACATGAGTACAAATTGCCTTTTCTCCTCCACTCTCATTTGTTTTCAGGTCTGAGCTGCCTTCTGAAAGGGAGAGAGACAGAGTTAAGGGAGCAAAATGGGATTAGTCACTGCAGTGGTCATGCGAAGAGGAACACACGATTATTTCAGGCTGACTTTTCCTGGTCTCTTGTCAAAAAGCACTCTTTTCTGTGCACAGAATGAGAGGAAACTTAGCAGAAGGATTTTCTGGGCTGCCATGACTGACACTAGAAAACAGTTCACAACTGAAGGCTTTTCAAACAAAATTATTGGTGGGGTTGTCACATTGCTTTGGGTCAGGCTCTTGTGTGTTAAGGATGATGACGTCCTTTGTACAGAACAGAGGAGGTGCAAAACCCTTATCCTTTTGGGGAGCAAAAAATGAAAGTTAAAATAGATTTATTATCCCATAGCTGTGCTGGATGGCTGCAATGCAGGCTGAAGGAGCAGTGGGAGCTCCTGGTAGGGTTGGAAACTTTTTGTGCTGGTTGCTGGATGAGGTAACCAGCTTAGCCTCCACAGGAGCAGCATCAATCCACATCAGTCAGGAGCAAGGGAAAAAAAAAACCCAAACAACTGATACAGAAGAAAGAGAGAGGCTGCAGAATGAAACACAGATTAATTGGTTGGAGATACAAAACACTTCTGTTTCTGGTTTTTAAAAATTCATTTTAAAAGTGAAGAACATAAGAGCAAACCATATGCAAGTTTTATATGAAATATGCTTCGTATTTATATAATTTTTAAATATATACATGAAGCAAATTGACAGAAACTGTTGAAATTTATTTGAAACAAATATTAAATTACAAAATATTAATATATATTTAGATTTAATATTAATATTATATATAATGTATTCTACATTATATACACTATATTATATTACAAAATATGAAATTTATTACAAAATTTATTTTAAAATTATTTATTTATTACAAAATTATTATAAAGGAGAAATTTTTGATTATTGATGGCAAGACAGGGAGCAGTAGGGGAAGAAGCAGAAATAGGTATTTGTGTTTCCTGCTAATGGCAGGTAATGGGAAAGAGTGGCATCAAATATTGGTAGCGAAAATATTGAGTGGATAAAACCTTAATCTGGGCAGGATAACCAATGAAGGGATTCAATATGACAGCTAACATCATCAAAACACACAGGAAATGTGTTTTAAATATTAAGTGTTCACTTCAACTCTTAATTACCTAGCATAACAGGAGCTGGGCTAAACCAAAGTCAGGAGAAATAAAACATTTAGAAACAGGGCTCTAAGAATGTAAGCAATGCCTCCACCGTGAGAACTGACAAACAAATAGGTGGTGTTGAACTGGAATCAGCAGAAGAGGGCAGAGCTGGGGTGGCTGGAGCTGGGCAAGCCCCAGATTTGATCACACCCAAGGTGCAACAACAGCTCTGGTGGCTCCAGGGGTTGTAATTCACAGCAAATAATGCTGTGTCAAGCCCCTGCTGTTTCTCCAGTTTCTAACATGACACACACTCACTAAAATAGACCTTGCTGTTCCCAACCTGGTGCTGCTCCCACTGCAGAACAAGCCCTCCCTCTGTTAATTGAGACACAGAGAAATGTATTTAGCTTCTCAAATTACTGAATCAATTTTATATTTTTTCTTTCCTCCCCCAACTCCCTTGGTTTCTCCATCTTCCAGAGATCACTGTAGCAGGAAAGAAGTCAAACGGCACATTTAATGCAGATAATTGCTTCCTGGATGGTATTGTTTTTTTTTTCTTTTGGATATGGTGCCTGACAGTTAAAATTTCAAAGAAAAAAAAGTAAAATCTGAGGGGTATTTAATTAAATCCCTCCTTAAAAAATAAATCTGTCTTACCAGTACAAAATCCTTCTTATCATTTTTTGTATATGTAGAATCAAATCAATTAGTTCTCACAGTTGTAGCTTCTTCTACCCTTTGAGGAGTTTTGTTTGAATTATAATCATTATTCTATCTGTGCTTTTGGTCTTTTTCCCTAGCTCCTTACTCTTGAGCTGCCTTTGCTAAAGCATTCTGAAATTTCTAGGAATAGCTCACATGAAATATTTACAATGAAACAAACCAGAGCCAACCACATAAGATGTGGACATCAAATACGTTCATAATAATTTCTCAAAATGTAAGTGTGAATAAAATAACAGGCAAGTTTTTCAGCTTCAGGTAAAATACTTGAGGTCTTTTAACAAACACAAATCAACACTAACATCAGCAGTATTCAGGCCAGATTGGGCAATTTCTGTGTTTTTTCTGACCTGCATCTGAATGAGAACTACTGGCTTTTCTAGGACAGGTTAGTAAACCAGCATGGTCTTTTATCTTCCAGCTTCTCTTTTACCAGGTGTAGGTGCAGGCTGCTTTTTACCTGGCAGAGCTATAATTTTGTGTGTTTGGAACTGATTATTTGTAACATGATTATAGCAGATTTTGACCAAGAGTGGTGCCTCAAAGCAGCTTTTTGCCCTTTTTTAAAAAACTTTTTTCCCCCCCACTTTTTTTTCTTACTTTTTTTTAAATTTTATTTTTATTACCCAGTTTGGTGTGGAAGATGGAGTTGCTCTGCAAGCCCTTAAAATTCAGAGGCTGCATAATGGCTTGCAGGCTGAAGAGGCTCCAGTGCTCAGTGCTGCACTGGGCACACTACTGAGCCTGGTTTTTGTGGGTTTTTTGGGTTTTTGTTGCCTTTTTTTTTTTTTTCCCCTTAGCACTGCAAGAGGAAAAAAAATTAGATTTGATATCATACCTGTGCCAGTTCATAATCATTCTTTAGATCTCAAAAAAATCTTCTGTTCCTCCACAAACTTCTTGTCAGGTTAGGGAATTAGTAATGAGCAACGTCTGAGATAAGAGTACCTGGTGTCTCGTGGAGGCGTGAAGAGGAAAATTTTGAGAGGTTCAAACGCATCAGTACGAGCCTTATCTGAGGGAATGACACTGTTCTGTGCTCATAAAGGTCTCTCTGAACTGCAAAGCCATCCGGGGCTATAAAGATGTGGCTGTTTCATTCTATTTCTGCCCCGCGCCCCTTGCCAACAGCGGGTGCGATGCGACTTTTTGATTTCACGCTCGTTAATTGCTGTAGGTTCCAGGAGCATGTGCCAGTTTTGTTTCACAGCAAGAGCCCTGCTCATGAGTGACTCCTCGGTGCTGCTGTGCACTTTCAAACCCATCCTAGGTTAGTCAGAAAAACCAGACTTTATGGCGGTGTGAGGCACACCGGAAAGAGGTGTGCCTTTTTCCTGACAGAGGTTACACCAAGACAGTGTGAGAGAATAATACATCTCCCAAAATCTGTATTCATCTGCACGTGTTGTTTTCTACATAATGGCACTTTCATCTGGCTCAAGGAATACAGGACAAATTATTTCACAAGGATGATATGTCCTTGTACTGTTTCTCCAGTGAATTGGACACAAATAGGTTTTCCATTACCATCAGTCATGCATGTCTTCTTTTTCCCCTCTTTCAAGTAGAGACAAATGGGGGGGAAAAAAATCCAAGATTTCCCCGGCTTCTCTTTTTACTGTGGCCAATACTAAGACATTGCTGCTCTTTGGAGCATGGTCTCTCATCTTTGGGTCTAATTTTCTTATTTATGTAGGCATTCTGTGCTTGTGTGCAACTTTACAAGGATGTTGATGTTTTCCTCTGCCTGCCTTTTGGGTATGCAAAGTGTGAGGACTGAATGAAGAGCTTACAGGGCTAATAAGGCAAGAAAGAAGAATACTGTCAAACTGATTACAGTTTATTCATAAACATGCAAATCCTTAGTGCAAGCATGAATGTTGTTTCACATGCCTACTCTAAGTGTTTATAGCAGCAGAGATAAGGACAGCATGGCTAATTTTGTTGCCATAGGTAAATAAATTTTTTGTTTATAGACTGAGCTGTGCCAGCTGATTGTGTTTATGGTCCTAATCTTTGTGGCAATTTAAGTTAGTCAGTTTTGCCTGGTGCTTGAACTCAGAGAGTGCAGAGTCTATTACTGCTAGTGTTTCATTGAGCTGTGGAGAAGCTGTTGCTTGCAAATGACTTTTGCTGCTGTGAATTGCAGGGAGCTCAGGGTGCTGTTGGGTGATGAGTTTCTCCTCTGAAGTCTGGGGGGGTGGACAGAAAGCTCCATGACTCACCAAGCCTTAGGTTTCCTCTGTGTGTTCTCCCCACTTCTTCCATTTTCACAGAACCATGCCAGGGGTTACAATGCTTGGTGTCACTTATTGCCAGCCACAAAAACAGAACCCCAAAGAAACATCAGCCTTCTTCCTTCTCTGCTGCTTTAAATTTCTGCAGGCTGGTGGGAAACAGCTTGATCAGGAGTGTGCTTACACTTCTGTCCATTGGCTCTCCTGGCACCTGAGTTAGGTGGCAAAAATTGCATCCAGAGTAAACCTGAGCTGAGAAACAACGTTGTAGACTGATATTGATAATAAAGATCTTCCACTGCTGTAGGAGCACACAGGAGTGGAAGAAGAGGCAAAACTGAATGCTGTCAGTAGGGACCTGGCAGAGAATAAGTAAGTAAAGTAATTAAAATTTAAGAGGGCTATAAATAACTAAGAGAAACCACTCATTTGGCTTGGAGATGAAGCTGCTTCTGTTACCACAGGGGCTCAGTGCTGCCAGTGTGCCTTTTCTTACATCTTTCTGTTGTACGTGTATGTGAAGGACTGTGCTGTGAAGGTGGGCAGGTTTAAGGGTGCATGTTTAATTTAACATAAAAAATACCTTGGTGCCCGGTTCTGGTTTTTTGAAGGATATTGTAGGTATTTATCTGTGTTACAGGACACCATATACATTTACAAAACTTTCCTGGTTACTTTTTATGGTCACATTTAGGAAAAAAAAGAGCCATGTCAGTTTTGCAATTCTAAAGTACAGGCAGGTGTGCTCTCAGGAGAATCATGAAAAATATTTTGGTTCAGTCAAAGAGCTGGGTAAAGACCTTAGGCAGTGTATGTATTGCATGAATTTGAAGTGCAGCAGTTGATGGGGTAAGAGAGGTTTGTATATTTACACTGCAGTTATTGAGAAATTACCACACTAAGACCTGCAAATGGCAGTCAGACAACCAGGCTAAATGTATTTTTTGCCTGGATTAGTATAATGGAAGATGACCAGTGCTTATGTATGGAAGCACTACTTACTGTGAGCTAAATAGAAGACAAAAGAAAAAAAAAATCCATGTCATAAACCTTCATCCATAAACTTCCCTTTCACTGGCAACAAAAATACTTCATAAAATGAAAGAAGAGAATTACAGCATAAACAAGTACATGGTCAGCTCATATTTAGAAGCTAACTAGGAAAGAAAATCATTATCACTTTTAAACCGTGCATGTTCTTAAATGTCAGAATGATAGGATTACATATTGCATTGTCTAGCAGCCTGAAAGCTTTTTATATTAGCAATGAGTTAATGCCTATGAAATAAAGCTCAGTAAATATTTACCCTGGAGTATGTCTGGGAAAGGCCATGTTGACTCATTTAAGGTCATGCTGTTTATAAATTCATCCTTTGCAGAAGACACTACAGAGGTTTAGCATCCTGAGTTAAAATGAGGAAACATCATTCTGACAATTCATATTTTTGTTTTACAGTCAATTCTACTGTAGGGAACAGACTTCTCATTGCTGATTTCCACACAGCCTTTTCTCAGCTGATTTCATCTCTCAGTTTATTGAGCCTTCTCTTGCCTGGCTCAATTGTCACGCCTGGGGAAAAGCTCTGTCAGGTATTAAAAGAGAAACAGATAAGAGAAAGCTAATGGCAGTAGTTTAATTCTTTCAATTCTGCACTCACAGGGTATGTAGCTGCCAAACCAGATGGAAATTTAATGTGTATGGTCTCCATACCATTACTGCTGATATTAGGCTGATGAATGTATTTGTAGTGGTTTGACTGCATCCCTGTTGGCCACTGAATACCTGCCAAGTGTGCAAACCACATGACCACAGCAAGGAATAATAATTCCTGTGAGGAGAACACTAAACCTGCAGAACAGGAGGCTCAGCATCACCTAAGAGACCAAGACTTTTATTATTCTTTGAATGACTTTTCAGCAACCTCACTTCATAAAAGACTCAAAACAAATTAGAAGGAGGTTTCAGAGGGTTATCACTCTTTGGCAGCTCCAGAAAAGAGACCTTGATCTCCTGATTGATTTTTTTGTACTCAGGGCCTGCCTTTGTCTCAGAGGCAAAGGATTTATGGACCTGCTTACATCTTTTGCTGAGTAGCACCTTTTGAGTGCTTAAAGTATTCTGCCTTGCTCAGTCATGGCCATCATGCACTTTTATACTGCTGAAGAAAGGGAATAGCTAAACAAAATTTAAACCTTATCAAATTGGACAAAAAAGAGACCAGGAGCCATAATACCTAAAAATGGCTTTACAAATCTGGGTTGCAGCTGCCATCATACCATGCACAGCTGCTGCTGGTCTCATCTGGCTCTTGATGTTTAAATGGAAGGTGCACAGAGAGAGACAAGCATCTGCAGAAGGCAGCTTGTTTAAGGTTAAGTGGGTAAAATCAAAGCCTTCAGATCTGTCCCTCCCTACAGAGTACAGAAGGAACCTAGATGATAAGATTTGACTGCACACCCAATTTTTATTATGGTAAAATGAAGCCAGATTAATCCCACACTAAGTACAGAAGTCTCATCACAAAAGTTCTGGCCAGCAAGTTTTTGAGGTGTCCTTGTTTAGGCAACAGCAGTCATTGTCCCCTGGCCAGTCTCCTCCTCTGGGCAGGTGAGGTGGCACTTTTACATCTGGAAGGACTTTCCAGCAGCTGAAGGTCCTGGCTTCTTTTCCTGAGCTCTTTGTATTCACTCTTCTCTTTCTCTTCCTTCAAGTCAGCCTGTGGCAGTTGTGCTAAAAACCAAATGCTGGATACACCAGGAGCAAATAAATCCTGCTGGAGCTGTGCCTGCAGGGCAAGGTGGCTGTGACAGGTTCTGAGCTTTTGCAGCTTTAGTCTGGGAGGGTTTGTGGCATCTGAGCAGCACATTGCCAGTGTGACAGAGTGTTCTTCTGCGGATATGAACTTATCAGACCGGTACAAATGGCTGAACTGAGCCTAAAGCCACGCTAGAAATGAATTGAAAATCAGGCTGTAGCTGCAATTGAAATGTTCTGTGTGGATTTGCAATTGACCCTGTGCTGTACAAAGAGTTACAGAGCTCATCCCTTGCCAGTAATCAGGGAAATGGCACTGTCAGCTTGATTCCCTTTGAGCACAGGTTAGAAAAAAGGCAAAAGAAAACCCTACCTAGCAAAACAATCAATCACACACACACACTTTACCACAGCAAATACTTTAGCAAGAAAAAATACCATTCATCTGCAGAAACTATATATAAATAACAAGAGAAAATCTCAGCAGCTTGTCTGTTCATCTCTAGCCGATTTAGAGAGCACAGGGACTCCACAAGGTAATCAGAGTTCAGCACATCAGATTCTGCTTGGATCTGAAAACAAAATAAACCCTTGCTTGAACCTGACTGAACAATCTTTCAGGGATAGCCACAGCCACATTACAGTTATGGCTCAGGGAAGAAGGGTAGTAAGCATAGAATATGAAAGTTGCTGATCTGGATTTAGACTTAGCTTTTGCAGACCATGCCGTGGCTCCTGTGACCATTGAAGGAGAGTGGTGGGTGTTGGCAGCTGTTTTTCCTGGGGAGCTGAGGCGCAGGGAGTGATAGAAAAATGACCAGCAATAACGCAGATCACTTGTTTAAGATGAGCACCAGACCAAAGTGAAGTTAACAAACTTAGATGGGGACAAAGTGTACCCCACATCTGCCTCTGAATTGTTCATGTCACGAAACCAAATTTGGAACAGGATTTTTTTTTTTTTTTTTTTTAAATTTTGGTGAATGCGTCCCAATTTCAAAACCTCTCTACTTGTCTCAGAATTTTGAAAATACCTAAGGGTACTTTGGTGCCTAATCCCCTTTTAAAAACATTTGCATATATGGAACAAAGAATTAGGATTCTGGAATAGCCCCTATCTACAAGTAAATTCATTGTGTCTAGTTTGTTCTCTTATTATAGATCAACATGAGGGGGAAGAGAAAGTCTTGTTCTCTTCCACCATTTCCCCTTACATTGCTTTGTGATTGCAAATTAATTCGATAACCACTTTGGTCTCCAATTTCTCTGACAAGTGAGAACTCTTAACTTCCTCCCAGCTGTGCTCTCTATAGATAATGCAAGTAGCAAAACATTGCATTCTGCCTTTCAGAACTAGTCCACTTGTGCGTGTATGAAGTATATATATTCACCCTATCAATTCAAAATTGAGGCATTTCCCACTCTTGTAGCCCCCACCAGGTCAGCCTCTACCTCTCTGTTATACTCTCTGCCAAAGGAGGTGTTCTGCAGTCCAGATGACACCAGCCCAGTTCATCTCAGCTGCACAATCCCTGCTGGAATGGTTTTCTCATGATGCAGCCTCAGTCTTCCTGTTCTGTAGAACATCAGGAATTTTCTGTGTAACTTCCTCTTGTCACTTTTCAGCATCAGGAGCTGTTCAGGAGCTATTTCAGCATCAGAAGCTTCTGTTACAGACTTCCATCACTGGCAGAGGTGAATCCACAGTTTTGGAGCTGGAGGACTGAATAGCATGAATCAATTTGTCCTTCATCACCAAAACCCAGACCCCCATTGTTCCTTCTCATCTTCCAACAGGGCACTTTGCAATGTGAGGCACCTCAGAGATTGTTTCTCACCATGGAAGGAGAGACACCTTTCTGAAAATCAAATTCTCCAAAATCTACCTTAATTTATGGCTCGTTTGTTCACTCTTCCTTCTCTCTCAGCCTTGTCACGAGGTGATCTCTTCCTCCTTCCTTCTGGGATGGACAGTGAAGTGGAGTTGCAGGAGTTTTGCCCTGTGGATGCTCTGCTGTGAGAGCTCTCATTTGCTGGAGAGTGTGTGTATGTTCTTAGGATAATGTGTACGTGGAGTTTCTCTTTCTCTTCCTTTCCCCCTACTTGTTCCTTTTGGGATTTAGCAGGAGATCCCACCAACACCTCCCACCTGACACATATTCAGCTCTGATCATTTTACCATTGGTTCAGGCAGAAATTTGCCCTGATTCTTGTCCCAGAGAGGATTGACTGCAGAAGGGCCCTTTGGGTAGAATTAAGGGATTTGAAGCAATGTGATGTTTCCTGTGCCCTTTTTCGTTTTCTGTTATTCACATACAGGCTCAAGAGGGAAGATGCATTTTAATTAAAGCACAAGGTTCATCTGGCATGTGTTTGGCTACATCCACAAGGGATGGCTGAACTTTAATTACAGAGGCTCCATAAAGATCTGAGTTGGGGAAGGGAACCAAAATCATTTTGTTTCACCAGAATTATGTTTTTTGACATAATTTTAGTACTAGAGAAAAGCTAAAAATCTAGAGTGGAGAGAAATCAAACTGATCTGCCTGGGTGTGAATTCCTCTTGGATTTGGGGTGCACGTGTGCAGTCAGGATCAATACCAGGGAGAAATGCCATCCTAGAAGTTCTAATTTAGTTTTAAACTTTGTTAACATCGAGACATCCAAATCACTGTGCTTGGGTTTTCCCCTCTGCACTAGAAAGATGGGCTAGAAGTATATATTTAGCAATAATTTAGTAAGTATTGGGCATGTTAACAGTGAGATACATAAGATATTAGCCTTACTGAAATTAGCATTCTGGAATCTACTTAATGCTGTTGTAGTAGCAGTTGATTGTGTGAAGAAATATTTCCTTCCATGTTATTAATGTCAGAATGGCAGCAAAACGTGGTGGGGTATACACACCATAATGATGTTTGCTTAAAAAAAAAAAAAACCCACCCCCATGTTCTGCATTTGTGGGCAGAGATGGGAAAAAATACTTGTCCCTTTAGAGCTGTCTCCCAGAGCAAAGAAATGTGGAAGCTCATTTATAAAATATGACCAGTGGGTTGTTATTACTTGGCTTTTTGAGACTCAGAATAGCAACAGGGCTGAGGACACTATTCATAGAGCAGAATGCCAGAAATGATGTGTTAACCTGAATCACAAGCCATAAATTATTGAGAACTGCAGCTTTTGCAGTCTTTTTACATGTAAAAATATTCCTTTTTGCATGGAAAATCTTAACTATAGAGATTTGCATTTTTTCCCATGGAGTATTTCTTCTGAGGAGTGCTTATTAAGGGATGATTTTTACACAACCTGTGGGAAAGTGTAGATAGAAACAAAAGCCTCAGAAATAAATATCCTCATTTTCCAAAAGTCTTTGCATTTTTGTCAGAAAGCTGTAACATTTTTGTTCACACTTTTGAAGATCTTGTCAAACAAGCCTTTCCTCTTGCAGTCAGCACTCAAGTCTGCTCCAGAATTCACTGGAACATGTGGAAACCTTGGGATGTACTTCCCTAAGTTCTTTAAGGATGTCTTCACCTATTTTGTTTAAACTCTAGGAGCTAATAATGATAGCTAGCAATTCCAAGGTAGAATCTTTTGCAATACTGTTTATTTCTTATGTGCTTTCTGTGCTTGTACCACTGCAAGACTGTAGCAGAGGCCAAGATCCTGAAATCTGGATCCCAGTGCTGTCTTTTTTGTAAGGCTTGGACTCACTGCACCCAGTGACAGGAATATTGCCAAGCTGGGACCATCAGCCCTTTGGCTGCTTAGTGCATTTTCAAAAGTGATTCCAGTCTTGGATGAATCCACAGGTATTCTGTCTGAAAAGGTCATCCTGGCTTAGTCATTCCATTTAAATACCTAAGATTAAGGAAGGTGAATCGTGGTGAGAATGAGTCATCCCATGATTTAAAATGAAATTAGAATTATTGGCCACCAGGACAAAATGTATCTGAGTGTAGTAGAATCACTCATGAGATAGTCTATGTTTCATCCTAGAGGTCTGGATATAGTGTTCAATATTTTTTTGTGCTTGCATGAATGTTATTTTTGTCCAACATCATACAGTAGGTGATCATTATGGTACCTGAGTAGCTCCTCATGGCTTTAAAATTTGCTTCTGCTTTGGGATTTCAGATACTCACTTTGAAAATCCTGTGATGCTGCAGGATTTACTCTGTAAAAGCTGACAAAAGTCAGATTTGTTTGGGATTTTAGTTCCACTTTCTGGTATTTGATAATGAGATGCAGTTACCAGTACTTTAATTTTACAGAGCTGATGAATGTCCACAGCTCCTCCTAAAGTCAGCAGAACTTTTAACTACTTGCACTTCGGGTAATTGGGTTCTGGCACAATGTGTTTCAGAATGAGGCATTCAAAAGTTAGAGTACTTAAAATTAGTAGTTGTTTTGCAACTTTGATCTCTTCCTCGAGTTTTTGTGTAAAACTCGTTCTGTTATATGGAAATAAACCGAGGATATAAACTTCTGAGGAAAGGACTCTGAGCTCTGCTGCACACCATTTATTTTCCTATTACTCTTTGGATATTGTTTATCTGACGTGTTGTATATCTCCTTGCCTCCCCTTCCTTTTTATTTTAATTGGGACCTGGTTATTGGCTGCAAATTCCACTTCCATGACTCATCCCTGCGCTGGAAGTGACTGTGAACAGGCATCACATTATGGGATTTACTTTCCCCCTCCTTTATTTTTTCCCTTCTAAGTGCTTTATCGTGGCACGAGCTTGTAATAATAAACTAGGAAGGAAGTTGGAGCTAATCATTTGGTTCTGAATGCACAAGCCCTGCCAAATTTCCCCACAGGCATGAAACAGCCGCTCAAGCTGTGACACCAGCAAATTAAATCCTGGGGGTAGCTGACCAGAAGTAATGAAATGTGTATTTACCATACTGATGCTGTCAGTCTTAAGACACACTGGCTTTACAATCTAGTTAAGTGGGGCACGTTTGTCACTTCCAGTGCTGCTTAGAGAAAATACTCAGGTTTTTTCTTAGCCTTCTTTTCAAGATCACCAGCCCAGTGCTGGCTAATAACCCTGACCTTGTACTACTTGAAAAGACGACCAGAATGGTCTGTCCTTTTAAAGCATTGCCCAAGTGAGATCCACATTCTAAAAGAGATAAATGATCCTGTCTCATGACATGTTAATTGCCAATTCTTTTTATTGATCTCTTATCTGCCACTCCAGTCTCAGCAGATGAAATTAAAGGCTAAAAGTTATTTCAAAAGCCAGTGGAGAATAAACAACAAACCATGTGTCCTGTGCATGCAGCAGCTGGAAAGCCTGTGAGCACACAGAGGTGTGGAAGAGGGGCACAATCACTGGCAAGGGGCCACTCAAGAGAGGGATGCATCCTGCAGATGGGCACAGTGATGGGTTGGGTGGCTGCTAAGGAGATGGCCCTCAAAAAATGCACCATGGCAGCAGTGCTTCCAAAGCATCTGGACACAGGCACAGGGATGAGGGAAGCCATCATTTCACAATCCCCACGTGCTTAAGGTGATAGAGGACTCAAAAAAAGCTATTCACCCCAGACAGGTGTCGTAGGTAACAACAGCAAATGTTTGAGAATTTTATTTAGCTAGCAGAGGCATTCTGTGCTAATTGTGTTGAAGACTTGTGAATCATTTGCTGAATGGTGCTTGCTGTGGATTCATGAAAACATTGAGAGGGGAAAAATAAAAGTATGGTCTTCATCATGGTTCATACAATACCCATGGAAGAATCAAAGAGTAAAATCACAACCCATGTGAGCGTTCTCTGAAAGCATCTAATTATATCCTGGGAATGTCCATGACTCTGCAATTATATGCTTAATTTCCAGCTGTACTTGATTAGCGTAGCAAACGATTTCTAGTACAACCAACTATCAGGAACTTGCTTTGAACTGTTTGTTGGCATGTATAAATTCATTTGGCACTTTGGGCTGGTTCTTCATGGTGAGGTGGGCACGTGGAGTTAGGCTGTGGAATTCAGTGCCAAGGCCAAAGGAAGGCCAGGATAATTTTAGAGACAACACCATTCTTTTTCCTCCAGTGAAGCATTCAAATGCAAGTCTGTGGAAGGTCAAAACCCACAAACATCTGTGGCTTCTACATGAACTTCAAGCTAAGTATGTAGAAATAACCTTGCTGGGTCCTTCCTTGATCTTGGAGGACAACCATGGCTTCTGTGATACAATAGTGTGTGGTTTTGGAAAGCCAGCTCACCTGTGCCTTCCCTTCTCCTGTCTTCCTGCACCAGGAGGGCTGAGGTAGGATTGATTCCACATATTCTTAGTGGAAAGAAAATAGGGATGATGAAGGATAAGAGAACCTCTACTTGGTTTTGACCAGATCCAAGCATAATCCCTAGTTAAATGTTTGAGTTGTGTGAATCCAAATGCTAGACTGGGATTTAAAGCAAAATACAACCACTTGAAGTGTAGAATTTTGATCTACTCAAGGGTAAGCCTGGTGAATTCAGCTCAGGCTGAGGAAAACACATGGAAGCTTTTATGTAGTTGTAGTCTTACGTTATAAACCTTTTGGAACAATGGCTTTGCCATCTGTGAAAAATCACCCAGACTTCCACACCAAAATATTCTCGCATTGATAACACTGGCAGATACAATTTTAACAACTTAAAAGTAATTTTTGGAAGACTAACTAAAGTAAATCTCAAATCAGCAGGTGAAGTTGCATTGCCTCTAATTTTAATCTCAGGCTTGGAGCTGTCTAGACAGGTTATCCTATTTGGGTTGGACTGATTATAAGATTTGTGCCTTGTTCTCCTGTTGGATCAGATGAGTGGGTTTGCTCAGGGCCTTTGTCTCAAGTCCTGACTTTACCTCTATGCTGGTATAACCTTAGGTGCACTGTAAATGTCTAAGCCCAATGATGATACCATGAATACATGCAAAGAAAAACTGCTGTTCTCTTAAATCTTACACTCCTAGAACCAATTATTTATTCTTGGTGGGTTTATTTCTGTTGTCGTTTTTGTTGTAGGTGTTTTTTGGTTTTTCTTTTGCTGGTTTGTTTTGTTGCTTTGTTTTGGGGGTTTTTTTTCAGGTGTTTTTTTGAATGCCAGGAACTGGCAACACCATATGTGTGAATTTCAAATAAGGATCCTGGTTCTTGCAGCATAAATCCAAGAAATATTGCTTTCATGGAAGAACTCCCACTAAACAAAACCACAAGAATGTAGGAGGTAGCCAGGCTGCTAGAATTAATCTCTGGAGGAGGTCTCTAGCTCTCTCTGCTACAGGAACAACTTGATGGAAGAAGTAGCAAACTAACTTTGCTGTTCCACCTGTCCCTGAGAGCTCTCAGCCTGTGAAATATGAAGGAAAAAAAAAAAAAAAAAAAAAATACTGTGGAGTCGGGAACTGAAAAGACCAGATATTACAGTTTTCATGGGAGTAAAAAAAGTTATAAGCTGTGGTGTGGTCTAACAAACAAAAAGGCAACTCTTAAAGTAAGCTTGAACTTTTCCTTCTCATTAATTAGCATGATTTTTTTTTTTTTTGCAATTCCTATAGAGAATAAGGGCTTCTCCTGACAGCTGGTTTGAAGTTAATAAAAAGGAAAGTGTTTTCAGCTGGCAATGGCTTAACACACTCATGGTACATGAAAACAAGATTAAATTGCTTTTTTCTCTCTACTACTAATAAAAGAGATATTGAAAATTAAATGCTGTAGCTTAGGAAGTGAAAAGTGCCAGCCAAAACTATGGACATAGTGGTGAGAGCTGCTTATCAGTTGGTACTTGCTGAAATGGGTGTATTTGGAAAAGCTTAGGCAGTACCAAAAATTATTCTTCAGTTGTAGGCTTTCAGAATATATTGCATTGAGGAATATATTATGCTGTTTCTGCAAGATAAAAGAGTCTTGATTTAATCACCTCTTTTTGGGAGGATTTAAATGACTTTGAGGCTTTACTGGAAATCCTCTTGCCCCAATACCCTTTACAATCTCATCCTTCTTCTGCTCTACTTCACCTTTCCTCATGAAAGGATGACAGAGGCTTTATTCCTCAGGATGTAAGGAATGGAGTACCTGGAGTATCAGAAAAGACACAGCAGGATCCAGCCTGTGCTGCAGAGAGACTGGCCTCTGATAATCAGATACCTCTGGACTTTGGCTGATTGTGAATTGTAGCCTGCAATAATTTCTCCTGTTTGATGTTAACTCTGCCATAGAATGTAAGATATAACTTTATTGCAAATGTAACATGAGTGTCTTATGAATAACAAGGGAAATAGGTTAAAGTAAAATACTAGATTTTACTTCAACAGACTCTCTGTTCTTGCCTTGTAGAATGCAGAACCTTTCCAAGTTGCTGTCCGAGAAGACAATTGTATCGTTGTCTCCCTGGAGGCATCAGATGTGGTGAGCTCATCCTCTGTCTATGTTGTGAAGATAGCTGGAGAATCCAAGAACTACTTTTTCCAGTTCGACGAATTCAACAGCACTTTACCTGCCCCTGTGGTTTTTAATGCCAAATACCATGGCCTATATTACATAGTGACTCTGTTGGTAGTGAACTCAAATATGGTTTCCAAGTCAGCGAGATCAATCACTGTGCTAACCAGTAAGTAACACCTTCTTCTTCTTTACTCCTGTTTCTTGTCTCTGTGTGTGGCTTTTTTCCCTCAGAAGTTCCTCTTGTGAAGAAGGTTGGGTGGTTGTTGGGTTGTTTTTTTTTTTTTCAATGGGTCCTGCTTGTGTGAAGGATGCATCCCTGTGTGAGAACAATAGGGAAGAAGGCTTGACAAGGTGTGAGTGAAAATTCACAAGGTTTGGGCAAAAAGAAAGGGAAAGGCTGTAGGCTTCCCCTGGCTGATCCTTCCTGAACACTGAGATGTATCATACTAAAGCAGTGTGATGAATGAGCCCCCTCTCTCAGATATTTGTCCCAAACCCTTTGAATCAGGAGCTCCAAAAATCTAGTAAAGGGCATGACAAGTGTTGACTGACATTTCAGTGTAAGCACTCTTATATGGTGAGTTTTATTCTGTTTTAAATGCTGTAACATTGCTCTTTGATGGCTAATATGTGGAAGCAATACTGAACTTGGAAAGCAGACACCAGCCACCAAAACCATGTGTTTCTGCCAGTACAGCTGAAGGTGTTTGTGATGGGGAACACATTTGTAGTAGCCTGTCTCTTACTATTTCCAGGTGCATTGATCCTGGGGGAGATGTGTGATTTTGTTTTCTCTGTCACCATACAAAGTAACACAGATTTCCAGCTGTGCTTCTGGCTCAGAGGTTGATCCAGGACTGGTTCCATGTGCCAACCTGGAAATTGAAAACACTTTGTAGAATATAAAATGATTCTTTCATCTGGAAGATGACAAAAATCTGTTTGGATGGAGCCAGACAAATTTTCAGATTTTGTTTTTCTAAATAGCACCTTGGGTTGTGTGGGTTGTATTACATCTGAGGAATTGTTATGATTTTTTGTACCTGTATTACTGTGTCAATGAGGAAACATCGTCCACGGTAATAGCATTCAAAGCCTGTTAAAGTAGGTTCATGTGTTATTGAATGAGGTGCCTAAAATTTAGGAATAACAAAATTTTGCATAATCTACACATTCTTCAGCCTTCCCTTATGTGCTCAAGTTGATGAAGGAAAACCATGAAGGGTCCCATGGGAAAAGTATCATATTGTTGGGTAATGCAAGTACTGAACAATTTCAGGGTTCACAGGCAACCTGAATTTCCTTTCCTTTGACTGCTTTAACCTTGTAAACAAAACAGTAATTTTAATCCAATTTTCTATTTTACGTTTGTTTCCTTTAAAGAAAATAATTAAAGCATCTGTTTTCATATATAACTAGGGGAAAAAAGCCTCACTATTATGCATTTTTAATAGGTTTGGGGTGCTGCATTTGCGGTTGTGCAGCAGCGCTCATTGCTCTTTGATTTCCAGAGCCCACCAGGGTCTCTGGTAGCAGGGAAGGTGTGATCCCAGCTGGCAGATGGTGCACTTGCTCCTGTGCAGGGAATCTCTGAAGGAAGAAGGAAGCCAGAGTCACTCAGCCCACCAAAGCCAGCCCCAAGCTTCCCATTTCTGGCTCAGGGGGTTTCCACACGGTGGAAAAGCAAGAGGCTGATGGCTCCAAGGGCATATCCTGTGTCACTCTCTCTCCTCCAAGGCTTGATGGGTTCACCACCTGGTTGATGGGGGCGTGCTGGCAGCATCTTGGGGTTTCTTGCTGTGGCTTCTGCTGCTCCCCCAGACCTTGGAAGGATCAGTGATTCTGGCACTCAGCCAGTGCTGCCAGTGGGGAAACAAAGAGGGAACAGTGGATTTCTCTGGTTTTGCCTCAACAGAGAGACAACCATGTCCATGGAAAAGCAAGGGCAATCCTGCAGGCAGTGCTGAAGGATGCTGTGCTGAACTCTAAAAGGGGGCTGTAAATTGGGAGCTTTGGCAGGGAAGGGATCCAATCTCCTCCGTGATATTTTCTGTCAGGCAGACTGATGATTGCTGGCTCTCTTGTAGCGGCCTTTGCTCCTACATTCAACTTTTGGAGCACAAGGCTACAGAACTGAAAGCAAATTTGGAATGAAGAGACAGCATGGCAGGGTGGGCTTTTTGAGGTGTTTCAGTACCCTTCACATTCTGAGAAGAGATCTTAAAACTCCTGTAGTGACCACTGGTTTTTCCTACAAAAATGCATGAAGTGGTATTTGGTTGGTTGGTGTGGTTTTTTCCTCTCTTATTGGTATTGTCCACTGCCTGTTTTACATAATTTTATGACTATCAATTAACTTGATTTTTTTTTTTGGCTGGCAATAATTAAGATAGATTTTTTTTTCCCTATGCTCTCTGACTGTTTAATATTCTTGGTTTGTTTAATCATGCAAAGATAGGTAACTATCTAAATTATTCCGTCTATATCTTACACATGAAAGAGTGGGACATTGCAATTAGCTTCCCGTACCAAATTAATTCCTGTGCTAACTCCATTGGTGTCAGGAGAGCTTTACCAGTGGCAGATTGACCCCATTCATTAGGCTGCCACAAAATAAATCAAGCAGGATAGCCAGTGATGCCAAAGTGGTTATTCCCAAGGCAGTGCTCACAAGAGTTTTTTGGGATCTCCTGGAGTCTGCAAAGGAGATCCAGCCTTTCAACGTGTGCTGAGTTTCACACAGAGCTATGTGTACCCAAAAAGTGCTCATCAAAACGAGACCAAGGTCCCTCAAAGACATTGCCTACTTAGAAATTCAGTGAGAGTCGTGCAAGGCCTCTGCTTTCCGATGGTAAATCCTGATGACATTTCCTTTCTCCTGTTCACGTCTCCCATCAATATGCTGCATCTAAGGGAATTGGCAAGAAAAAGCAAGAGAAGGATCCACTTAAGAGAAGAATTTTCTTTTGCCCCTTAAAGGTTTCTGACCAAAAAAGCATTGAAAAGCTAACAAATTATATATTTTATACATTATATATAGGCATATATATGTGTAACTCTTCATATAAATATATGGGATATATATGTACATATAAAAATACAAGATCATGTCACATAAATATACCTATAACATAGAATCATAGTATCATTTAGGTTGGAAAAGACCTCTAAGATAATCAAGTTCAGCCATTAACCCAACACTGCCAAGTTCACCACCAGACCATGTCCCCAGGTGCCACCTCCACATATTCTTTGAACACTTCCAGGGATGGCAACTCAACCACTTCCCTGGGCAGCCTATCCCAATGCCTGACCACCTTTTCAGTGAAGTTTTTTCCTCATAACCTCCAGATTTGTCAGGCACAATTTGCACCTAATGAAGCCATCCCGGCTGTCTTGGATCACCTCTTTGTGTTGCATGTGAGCGTGTCATCATGCACATATTCATGTGTGTATGTTCCTTTTGAGGCTTCCATTGTTAATTCAGTCCTTTTCTACAAGACTGCACAGTTCTGCTTGTATCTGATTGGAATGATTTCAGAGTTATCTCATGTGTATCGTGTCAAAACACCACAAACTATAGAATTTCCTCATTTAGGCTCTGTGGTCCAGATTGTTGTGATGAAAAGGATGAGCTATTTGAAAACTCGTAGATAAGAAATCTGTAACATGGCATTTTAGCACAAAATAGCACTTCTTGCTTCTGATTCTGTGTTCAGCATATTGGGCTCAGTACTTCACTGAAGGAGAAAAATGGAAACCCTGACTGCTTTTTAAAGATCCTTGCCATGGTTTTAATAAGAATAGTTGTGAGAATCTCACCCTCCTGGCTGGATTCCTGTAAATCCTATGAATCTCACCTTCCTGGCTGGAATCCTGTGCTGTGTCAAAGTGGTGACCTTCCTTCCAGTCTTCAGTCTGGACAATGTTGGAGTAGTTCTGGTATCCAACATAACTGTTTCAGGCCTTCTTCCCTCTGCTCTTGGAGCTCTGGCTTTTCAATGTGGGTGAAGTAACTCTGGAATTCATACAATTTATTTAGTGTTTTGAAATATTTGACTGAAAAATCCACCTTATTACTAATTGATTTTAAAGTCATTTATGAAATAAATAAGGAGCACATCTGTACAATCGGTGACTGATATTTTCACTCACTCATCCTACGTTTTCCCAGCTTGAAGCCTTATTTTATTCTTTCCAGGGTGAATCATACCCATATAGCATCTTCTTTTTTTCTCATACTCACTGTCAACTCTATATTGTGAAGGAAAAAACGTTTATACATTTGAAGGAATGGGGAATTGTGTGCTGCAGGAAAAAAATGTGTCTCTGCTGGGAATTGGAGAAATCCAGATCTGAGGATCTCTGATGGCAATTAAGAGCAGCTCTGCCTGGCTTTTGTTTCAGCTGATGATTAGGAGTTTTGAGTGGCAAAATGTCTCATTTTTTCAAAAGCTGATGGTTCCTTACATGCATGACTGTGAAATATATTCCCTTTAAGGGAGAGTTCTGCCTCTGTGTCTCCTACAAAAATATTCTCCGTGAGAGGCCAACAGGCTGCTGCCTCAGACTCTGCTCTCCAGCCCTCAGAAAGTAATTGGCACTAGAGCCAGTTAATGCTCTGTTGTCATTGTGCCAGATGCTGCAGGAAGTGATTCAGCAGGTCCAGTCCTTTCTTCTGGCTTGTTAATGGATCAGAGTTCTTTAACTTGGAGCTTCAGAGGGGTTTTTTTTTTTCTCTAATGAAATGTGAAGCTTTAGCCCTTCATGTTTTTCTTTCTTAAAGGATGACGTGAAACACCTTTAAAAAGGCTGATAAAAATCTGTGGCAGCCGTAACTTTGAAACGTAACTCGGGACAACATTTAGGTCCATTAGTGCTCATCTTTTCCCAGCAAATAAACCATGTTATCCTCTTTCTAGGGCGAAAAAAAACTTCTCCATCAGAATCAAAGAAACAGAAAGAACTACAACCATACGATTCCCTGCTGTAATTTGCATTGTAAGGAGGATCTAAACAATTGGCCTAAATCTCTTCGAGAGCAATAGCTATGCCTTTTCTTGTGACAACATTATATTTTAGGTTGTGTCATCTTTTTATTTATCACCCTATGTGGCCATGTAGAAATTGCACTATGTGTCATCATTTTCACTTATATTCCCCCTTTGTTAGCAATAGCACAATATCACTATACCTCTCATAAACTTGAACTTTATGTTCTCCAAGTATTGAACAACAGCTTCTTTAATCTCAAAGATGGTTTCTTTTTAACAAGAGATAACACATCCTAAAGTTTACAGCTACATAAATAGTTCATTCTGGGGATGAAATTACATAGTTCACAACTTCTTCCTGTGAATAAAGGGAATTACCCATGGGAGTTAGGTCACTCTGTTAATGGGGCATCTTTCTTATAAAAGTCGCAATATGGAAGTAAATAATGATTAATCTGGGTTCCAATGAGAGTAGCAAGAGATCTCAGTCTCATATGTAATGCTGTGTTCAAAACTATAGCAATAATCAATCATTAAATCCATTTGTAGAGTGACCCAATCTACACATATTACAAAGAAATTGATTTGGATTGAAATATAGTACTTATTTTCACAGCACCTTTTTTTCCCTCTGGATTGCAAATATTAATGCATCTGACACAAATTGAATGCATTAATGGAGGATTTAGCATTCAGAAATTTCCAGGGCATTGGAGTAAGATGTTAGGCACATTTATTATGCTATCTTGATGCTAGTGTAATGCAAGCTATAACTAAATGCTGGAAAGTCTAGGATAAACGGGAAGTTTATCCTGTAAACAGATAAAATGGGAAAGCAGTTGCTACATAGGCAGAGGATTCTGAGACACTGAGAAAAATAGCAAAATTGGGATTTGATCCTGCAATTTTGTCTATGTGTGTGTAGTATAATCTCCAAGACTAAAAATAAAGAGATTGTAAGTGAAGAGGCACTTTAAATTGTTAGAGAGGCATTGAAATGCTCCAAGCCCCTTCTGTAATATGACTTCAATGTAGTAGAGAGCTTTTATTAAGCTCTAAGTATTATATTTCTGTAACTCCACTTTATTCAGGCTATTTCTTGACAGCCACTGAAATCTGTGACAAGCTGGATCCTAAACACTGGAAATAGTAAAATTAAAAAGACCAGACTGTTTATGCTCTGAATTATAAATATAGATAGTAAAGACTGGCATTTTACATATTCTTTCATTTTAATAGCCCTTGGAGCAGTTAGTAAAAGTGAAAGCCAAAACGTGATGGTTATCTGCTGAGCGTTCTTTTAATTTCACAGTGTGCAAATAGCTTTTGATGTGAAGATTTGGTGCTGAAGGAAGTAAGATAATGGACCAATCTTTAAATTGCATTATGTCACTCATGCAGCTCTGCTAACATCAGCCATGAGCAAGGAGAGGACAGCGGCACGAAAGAGAGTCTGTGGTGATTACCGCTTAATTCGATTGTTGGTTAATTAAATCAAAGCATCAGGAGGAAAAATCATTTGGATTAAAAAATGAATATAGCTTCCATCCTTTATTTGATTTGTTGTAGGAAGGAATAAATGGGGTAATTGAATCAGTGGCATAAGAAAGTTTCAGTAATTCTTTCAGAAATGAGGAGACCTCAGATGTGAATGAGATAGCAGGAGAAAGCCCAGGGCACACCCGCTAACGTGAGACATGACTGCACACAGGCACTGTGCTATTTAGAGAATGTTATTGACATTTAAACTACTCTGGTGTGCTGTGGGAGCTATGATATGAACCCTCTGGTCATGTGGGTAGTCATTTCCACTATTTATTTCAGAATAAGCGATGGGAGGAGCGTTGGCAGAAAGAAGAGGGTAGGCTTTGTTTCCCATGCTCTGCTTTACTCCTGTTTATTTCTAAATAGGCTGTCATGAAATGTCAGCAGCATTTTCCCAGATCCCATCACTGATGTGCCTGTTAGTATCTGTGAGGTGGGGAGTTTCTCTCTGTAAGTGTTTAATGTACAAATATACTGATATGTATCTGATGGAGACAACGAAGTGCCTTTGCCATGAGAAATAGTTTAATAATCCCACACCATTGCATTTCCATGCTCTGGCAAAGTTAGAAATGACAACACATTGGTGTGGGTGAGAGATTCTGTTTGCATCTATGGTTTTATTCCCAGTTGTTTTTTTCTCTCTGTTTCTCATCACATCTTAAAGCTGTAGTGAAAATACTCTGCTGGTCATTGGGATTTAGTTTTTTCTTTCACAGTCTTGCTTTTCCATCTTTGATTAACCTACTCCACCTCCTGTGGGATAATTCCACTTTTGATACTGATCATCCCATTTCATCTACTCTTTCTCTTGCCCATTGTGACTGTATGCTCTTTGGGGAAAAATATTTTATTAGTTTTTTTCCAGGGCCAATGGCAGCAGAATTTTGAACTCAAATTCTTCCTGAAAGGCCATACTAATCAACAGCCTGAATTCTGCAATCTGATCCCTATAGTGTGCAAGAACTAAATCAACATGCTAATCTTTATAAGGATGTAGGCATAATTGCATTATCTCTATTAAAATATGTTACTATGACAACAAATTTCAGATAACAGCATAACCTTGCTTGGACCTCTTAACCACAGGATAATTGGGTTGGTGTCAATTTTTTCTTGCTGAGGAGAGCATCAAAGGTATTCTTTCTTTTAGTTTTTCTTGGTTTTTTGGTTTTTTTTTTAATGAATAGAGAAGGCTGAATAAAAAAGTGTCTCTCTTACTGTCAACAACAATCCAGACCTCCAGCAGCAGTGAACTGACATGGCTTTCCTCAGCTGATGGAGCTACACTGGTCTGGATTTCAGATCACAGGACACAGGATATTTTTCATACCTTTTTGTGGCCTCCCTGACTCTGAGTTCAGAGCACTAGAGCAGCAATTCCTGACTCACCTCCTTCCTATGCACAGGCTTTCCCTGTGCCCTCCAATAAACCACTTTGCTTCTCTGTACCTCAGCTCTTCATCTGTAAAATATTTGGTGGTGGTGCTGTTTATTTTGTAGAAGTTTGATGTGGATAAACAGGTAAGGATGGTGGCCCTCTCACATGGTAGGAGTGGGGACTGTATAGCTACCCATGGAATAAAGAAATGTAGAGATACCAAAATAGAAAGTCCTTATTCATGTAGCTCCCTTTGGCCATTACATGGATAATTTTCTCAGCTCATCTTAAAAGCTCTACATTTATGCTGAAGTCACAAGCAGTTTCAAGTGTTGTGTTGATTTTGTCTGGGCACTTTTACATGATTGACAAGTATTGAAGATGAAAATGTTTCTGAGGTGATGACTGTGAGTGCTTAAATAATAATATTATTTTAGTGTCAAATGTGGAAAATTTTCTGTTAAAGCATGATTGTTAAGAAGATGCATTCTTTGATGGGAGGGGAATACAGAAATACTGGCTTTGGCAATGTCCCAGGTAGCTTTGCCCCACACCTCAGTGAAACCCCAAATATCACCTGGTAGATTTAAGAGTGCCTGTGCCATACCTACAAAACCATTTATTTTCACTGGTATTGTATATGTGCAAAGAACTCAGTTTGCCTATTAATCTGTCCCTTTCTTCCTTTTTTTCCCTTTTGTTTGTATATCCTTTAGAACCACTTCCTGTGAGCAATGTTTCTATCTATGATTACAAACCATCTCCAGAAACAGGAGTGTTGTTTGAAATTCAGTACCCAGAGAAGTACAATGTTTTTACCAGGGTAAATATAAGCTATTGGGAAGGCAAAGACTACCGAACAATGCTGTACAAAGGTAGGAGGAAACTATTTCACCAAAATTTGATACTAACTCTGCTGGAAACGTTTTAAACAGTGGCCTTAAATGGGGTTTTGACATGTATTTGTATAATGATGTGTGTTTCTGGTAACGTGCTGATATAATAGCTTTTGTATTGTGAAGTAAGGAATGGGTCTTCAAATTGAGCTGGTGGTTCACTTGGGATTTTTAAATTGCTAGAATCCTAGTTCTGGTGATGTTCCCTTTCTTTTGGATTTCAGAGGAGCACTTGGTGGTCTGGATTTTTGTATTCAGTCTGAAATCAACCTGGGAAGGCATCCCCAGTCACTGGTGCTTCTGTGTCAGTTCAAAGCAATACAAAAGCTCCCAGGTTCTTCTCCCTGGCCAAGGTTTCCTCTTTGGTCTGTAGCTGATAGGAAAGCTCTGGGATGTCCCAGAGGAGGGAAACCCATTCAATAAATCAGATTGTTGGCACAGGATCAAAGCTGGTGGTTCTGTGTCACCATGCAGTGACACAGTGCTGGGCTGTAGAGCACATTAGTGCAGCATTCAGTGTTGTCCCTGAGCTAGTAAACCCTTGCTGCATAATAGAAATTTCAATGTTCTTAAAATAATCTAATCAAGGGCAATCAATCTAACAGTCTAGACAGTCAGCCTAAGCAAACGACCAACCTAACCACCTGAATGATCTAAACAAGAGCAAATTCTGCTTTCTTTTTTGTTTGTTCATTACTGAACCCTTTCATATATTTGTTTATAATTTTTGCCTTGCAGTATAGCTTGAGCACAGCATCTGTCTCAGAGATATAGATGGGACTATAAATGTCCTGTGGGAAGCACCCTAGGAGGTGAGGAAGGCACCCACATGCCCTGTGGACCCTGAAACCCCAATGGTTCAACATCTCATAGTGGCAGTAAAATGCCTTTGGGCAATCCAGTAGGTGCTGAATTGAATTTTAGGCACTCAATTAAGGATCCCAGGATAAAAGACTGGTCGCTGGAAACTCTCTTTACAGTCAGCAGAGGGAGATACACACCTCCAGAAGGAGGTCAGAGAATTTGGGAGTCTCTTTGCTTCAATCCAGAGTGGGGCTAGAAATCCCATTTTCAGCAGTGTAAAGTGCCAGAAGTTAGCAAGGATAAAGTCTGGATCATAGCAGAAAATATAGGTGACCTCTTTGCAGAGAACAAAAGGGACACCAGCAGTAATTTTCAACTTCTACAGCTGATAGATGGCTCTGGGGGGCTGTAACACTAAATCTGCTGATAAATAAAAGAGTCAGCCTAAATTAGGAGATTCACTAATCAGCTTGCACACTCCTTCCCACAGCCTGATAGCCCTAAGCAAGTCCTCTTCAGCCCTCACATGCGGTGGATGTGAGCTGAGCCCCTCGATTGTTGTTCCTTTGAACATCTCCCACAAATGCTGTGCCTCAGTCAGCAAAAGACCAGAGAGGCTTTTGCGTGCAGCAGTTAAAGGTCTGCAGGCACTGTCAGATGCTCTTTGAGATATCCACTGTCATGTGGAGCAGGTTGCCAGGTTCACTTCCCTTGCCAGTGAAAAGCAGCTCATGTTCCTTGTGCTGGGCATTTTTTTTTATTTTCTTCCTGGTAGCAAAGTGGCTTTGACAGCCAGGAAAAGTGTTGGCAAACTGAATTATTACAATTTCACGTCTCAGAGCAGGCTGAAAAATGTTTAAATATCTCAAACATTGCCCATTCAGCATGTGAAGTCACATTAACAGAAAGTGAACATTTGATGCATTATCCTTTTTTTTTTTTTTTTTCCTTTCCCTTTCTTCTTTTCTCTTTAAACCTTCTGCAGATTTCTTTAAAGGTAAAACAGTTTTCAATCACTGGCTGCCAGGCATATGCTACAGTAACATCACCTTTCAGTTGGTCTCAGAAGCAACCTTCAACAAGAGCACGCTCGTGGAATACAGCGGGGTCCAGCATGAGCCCAAACAGCACAGAACAGGTGAAAAAAATTCTTACACACCATTTTCAATCTATATTGCTGCTTCTCTTGCTGCTGTGGGAAGGGGATTGATGCCACAGAGAGCAGGGTCTGTGTGGGAGCAGTCCTGGGAGCATGGGAGGAGGATGTTGTGGCTGTTCACAGGCTTGTGTATGCAAAGAGTGCAGAGGGAAATTTGAGTGTTTCTGTTATAAACCTTGCTTCTTAGAAAATAACTTCTGCTTCACATGAGATACCCTAGGCCTCGTGCTAGGAATTAATTTTTAAGCCACAGAAATAGCTGCACTGAGCAGACTATTGATCTATCTCTGTTGGTCTGTCTCCTTGTGCAGTGAATCATAGCTGAACTGCTCGAGAGGACCTTCCTCATTGTGCACTTTTCCATCATGGAGAAGAACGTCAGAGCTGCCTGACTTGGTGGCCACTTTGTGCCCTGAAGCATGAACTTTTAATTTCCAAGACAGCAATGTTGCAAAGGCTGAAAATTGCATTTGTTCAGGGTCCAGAACTAATTTAATTTGATCCTGGGATGGTTCCCAAAACTTTTTCGTTAATCTCTTGGACCACAGGCATTTATCAGGGTCCAAAATGAAATGAACCTGCCATAAAATCAAAAGGCCAAATCTTCAGATGAATACACTGATGTTGGTCCATTGCCTTGGACAGAAAATAGCCAACTGATGCCAGCTGAGTTCTGTCCTGAAGACCCTAAATATAGTTGTTGAGATGTTGATAACCATCAGGATTGTGCCCTTTTTTTGTTTGTTTTTTCTGCTGTCCTCCCACCCCTCATTTTTCACATGAACTGCCATGAGAATGTAGAGCCTGGTTTTCTATTAGTGGCTGTGGCTGGGATGGGAGTTGAACAAATTAGTGTGCTGTAAAGTGCCAGCTTTAAAGATGCCAGGCAAAATTATTTGCAGAGGCTACTCACACTTAGAGTGTGTAAGGAGAGGCAGACAAGCAATTACAGTGAGACAGACAAAATGCTGTGTGTTCACCTCCTGGCATCAGCTGAAGTAACTTCATTGCGTGCCAGAATCTTGTCTTGAGGAGACTCAAATCTTAAGATCAAGCTTTCACAAATATTAAAATTTAAACTGATGTTTAATGCTTGTGAAAAGGTGGCTGCTAAAAGCATATGAAAAGCCCTACAGCAACGTGAGGGTTATTTTTTTAAATGTGAGCTATGCCATATATTAGTTTTGCATATATATTTCAATTCATTTCTACACAGGTGGGGTTTTTTGGTTTTCCCTGATTGAGATCTTCCTGGAAGACACAATAAAATAAATGTAGATTCACTGTTACAAATGCACACTAGAGTAGCCTTGCAGTTATAATAGCACTGAAGTTTGATTTACTGTGCCCTCACATCTACTTTACTTCCTGGCATTCTTTAATTGTGATTATGCTATGAATTTATACTCCTCTTGATCCTACTACAATAACTTCTGGTATATCTATAATATGTAAGAGAAGGGAGGATCTTAGTAAGAACAAGTTATTTCAAACAATCTCTAGAACAATGGTATTTGTCTGGGAGATTAAAACATTTAAAGGTGCACAGAACATGCCTATTAAAAGACTATCCCTTGCTTCTCTTTTAGTTCCTTACCCACCTCGAAACATTTCTGTCCAGATCATACCAATCAACAGAAACAACTGGGAAGAGCACAGCGGGAATTTCGCGGAGGAATCCTTCATGGGACCGCAAGAAATCATCAGGAAAGAGAAAATCAGCCACTCTTCTGGCAGCCCCACTGAAATCCCAGCAGCGAACACGTCTGCAGCCTGGCTGGGTGACCCCTCCAACAGCACCGAGCACGAAACCACCGCACAGCCATCCTGGTGGTCCAACGAGGCCGAGTCATCCGAGGGGGAAGAGGAGTTTGTCAGTGCTGTCTCCAGTGCTTATGGGGCCAGTGATGCCACCACTGGGGCTGGCAGACCCACGGCAGAGCCGCCTCCCTTCCTTCCTGTGCAGATGGTGCTGACCTGGCTGCCCCCAAAGCCCCCTACTGCCTTTGATGGTTTCCACATCAACATTGAGCGGGAAGGTAAAGCAGAGCCCTGTGCCCTTCTCATCCTTCTTTTCTAGAATTCCATTGGTGGTTGTCTCCTCTACACATTATTAATTATCTAGTACTGTTCTTCAGAGGGCTTTGTTAGATCCCGTGTATTTCTTGAGGAGCTTTTGCATTGAGTAGCATCTGCTTCTGGCTGGGCAACATAAAAGTAAGGGAGGAGGAGTAAACCCCAGTTTGCAGTTCTCTTTTGTTAAACAAGATCTATACTGTTGTGCGTATTGCCACGCTGTTTGAATGCAGTCTTTTTGGATACCTTTTAATCCCACAGCAGAAACAACATTAGCATTTCTGATGTAAATCGTTTTCTTGGTGGCTGGGACCTTTCAAACTTCAATTAATCCGCACTCTTTTTTTTCCCTCCCCGGTTTAGAGAACTCCACAGAATTTTTGACTGTGAGTGAGGACACTCACAAATTTGTTGCTGAATTGAAAGAACCAGGAAAATATAAGTTGTCTGTAACAACATTTAGCTCCTCTGGCTCTTGTCAAGTTCGAGGAAGTCAATCAGCAAAAACACTTAGCTTTTACATCAGTAAGTATCTCATCAAACTCTTCCTTTTTCTCCCTGAGCAACATCACTGTAATGTACAGAGTTTCACCACTGTGGCATTTCTGGCATCTGCTGATGGATCACAAGAGTCTGGCCTTCTAGAATTCCCTGTGCCAGAGAAGGAAATACAGTGCAAAAATGTTAATATATTGCAACCTGCCTTGATGGGCCTTCATTGTGCCGTCTTGGCAGTCTTAAGATCTGAAAGCAAATGATGGCATGGAGTCATTGTCAGTGTTCAGAAGTGAAATGAGTTTCCTTTTGCGTCTCTCACAGTGAGGATTTAATTCCAGGAATTAATTTGGTGGTTATTGAGAGCCTTGGAAATATTTAACTTCCTTACTCCTGGAGTGTGGGCTGTGTTAGGGATGAAGGGCAGCTCAGGCTGAGAGTGTGGGAATTGCACAATTAAACACTGAACTCTGAAATTGCATGGCCTCTGAGAGAACACTGAGCAAATTGCAGTAGATGAAGTGGTTCAGTCTGCTAAATTCAAAGGAGAAAAAGTAATTTATTATTTCCCTGTAGAATCCAGAGTTTCTTAACTGGAGATTGAGTAAAAGACAAAGTAATAATACACTACTGTGTAAACTAATACCATGACTGACAATTAGATCAGCAAGTGAGACAGGTGTTGGTGAATTCAGATCATTATCCTTCTAATGGCTGTGGTCACCTTTGTACCTTTTTCTGCAAAAGGAAATAGATATACCCTACAGAATGTCCATAGAATGAGACAGGGGAATACTTGCAGCACTGCACAATTTTGCATGTGGAAAGATAATGCCTTCTCAAACCATGAATGCTGCAACAAGACACAGTAGCCCAACTTGGCAGAAAAAAATCATATTAAAAGGAAATGTAGTCAAGTACTTGAGTACATTAGGAATAAAAATTGTGCCTTTAGTAGCTCATAATATTTATGAATGCTAAGTATTTACACTTGAATTCATCATAATGCTGGACTTCATGTAGCAATTCCACTATTGCTCCCATTTTTAACAACTTTATAGTTGAAGGAAACAATAATTGGAAATCATCCAGAAAACAGCACACAGAGAGGGTCTCTGCTGTTGTAATTTCACTGTCTTCTGTTTTTCTTTAGGAATAGTTAGAGAGCTTCATTGTATGAAAGGCATTAAAGTAGATAAAGATATGTGTGGCATTGCTATTAGTACCAAATGTTGTTCCATTTTGCAAGGTGTGACATATTTTATTTTCATTAAGCAGTATTTAATGCAGTGTCCTCCATGAAGTGTGCTAACTGTGGACCTGAGAGAAATGAGAACATGTTAATCCAAAGTATAGGGGTGTGGATGGCCAGATTAAGGATGAACCTTAATCTCAATGTGGATAAAGTATTAAGGTGTTACAGAGAGGCAATGATATTTTATTTTTACATGTAACACATAAGAACCTTTGGGTTTTTGGGTTTTGTCAGTTTTGCAGGCTTTTACATCAAAATGAGGGTTCTTGGCAGTTGTCTTATTTATTCAGACAAATGCAAGGTCCTCAGTATTTTAGGTAGATTTTATATGTATTTCTGGTAGAATGCCAGATTGGAGATATGAGCAAATACTCTTAGGTTGAAATTGCTTTTCTATTCCTCTTTCTGAGCATGATCAAGCAGGCTTTTTGTGTGGGGACTACGACTTTGTCATGACATGAAGTATTTCTGCTCCCTTAATGCCAATCTGAAACAGTTTCTGAGTAGTGAGAGCTTCATCTACATCCTCTGTCTCCAGAGAATAATCTGATGATCAAATTGCTCTTTTTTACCTGCCTGGGTGGGGTCTGTGGCTGTGAATAAATTTTGCCCACAGTGTCAGTCTTATCTTTTCCTTGTAATGCTTGGTTGATGAATCATCCTGTCAAATTACTGGCTTGTGTTACATATTTTTGTTACATCCAGATAGCAGTCAAATTTTACTGGTTGATCTTAAACCATATTCTTGCTCTGGCATTTGTTTTATTTTATCAAATAATGTAAATTACCATTAGACTTGCACGGAGGAAGAATGTCAAGGAGAGAGCAGTCACAGGTGTCACTTAAGAGTGACAAGAAAAATGAGCTATTTTCATGAAATACCCAATTTTGACCAAGTCTAGCTGAAGTTATTTTCCAAACTGGTTTTTTATCTATATTTAAAGCTGTGTTCTCAACCAAGTGCTCCAGGAAGTCTGATGAAGAGTGAGATTCTTCACTGTGGTGACCTCTGTGAACTTGATTTTCATGCTTTGAGGTTGTGGTGTGCTTGGAGGGTGTGTTAGCATGTGGAGAGGCGAAAAAAAATCTGTGTGCTTATCCTTTAATATTGGTCAATGATCTGTACATTATTGGCTGCCAGTGCTTTTTAAGCATTCCTTTGGAGCAAATCTGACCCTGGTGGTCGGTTTCTGGTAAGCAAACAGAGAGTACTGCAATCTGAATTTTCAGACAGTCACGTTTCTCTTGTCTTGGGCTGTGCTGCAGGTGAAACAGCCCTGGCCTCAGGCTGCTTCCCTGGGGCTGCCACCTCTGCTGCCTGAGGGCTCTGGGGGTGGACAGCTGCCAGTCCACCACCAACAATTCCCTGAGAGAAGGGTGTGCCAACATGTGTGCCTCGAATGTGTGAAAAACAAGATTCACTTTCCTGATAAAATTTTTAAAAGTTTCATAAAAAGACAACAGGAGACAGAAATAAAGCAAAGGGTTAAAAATGGCCAGGTGCCTGGCATGCAGCCAAGAGCATGCTGTTATCTGCTGTTATCTTCGGAGGTTCCCTTTAAGTACTTTT
>VZSR01001863.1:2816901-2849684 GCA_013398615.1 Brachypodius melanocephalos
TTTATAACAAATGGATAGAGTGGCTTGCTCACCTGTGCTTTTTGGGCCATGTGCCAGGCCCCACAGGTGAGTGGATAGAGGAGCTCACTGAGAAGCCCCAGCACGTGACAGTGACGGTGCTGAGCTCCACGACTGCCCTGACATCCTGGACTGCATCCCATGAGAGCAGTGGCAACAGCACCATCGTGTCTGTGCTCTCCCTCACCTGCCAGAAGCAGAAGGAAAGCCAAAGGCTTGAGAAGCACTACTGCACCGAGGTAAGGAGCAGAAGCTGGGGCGTTTTCCAACCCGGTAAAAAGCCATGCTGCTGTTTGGAACCCGTGTGCCCCAGAGCTCTCTCAGGCTGCAGAGGACAGTGGCAGCTGATCCCTCCTGCAGCCCCAAGGGAGGGACACGGCTGCTGCAGAGTGCAGGAGAGAGCACAGCAGTCAGGGATGAGGATGGGATTGTCAAAATGGTGTTTCTGCTGGACTTGCTGTGGCTTCACTCAGGCATGTGCTACAATGCATTTGTAATAAGCGAAGTGCTCACATGCATTTTTTTCATCAAAGTAGCATAAATTATTTCTTAGCTATCCCACATTTGAATACAGAACCTGGCTGTAAATTTTCTGCAAGTCTTGAGATGATCAGAAGCCAGCTTTTCTTTTCATCTATAGAAAATGGTGTCAGCACTGGAAAAAGATAGCAATTCAGATCACTCATGACTTGTATGGACAGGTCCTTTAGATTATGGGATGTGTTTATAACCATCAAGAGTCCTGAACACCAAAACTTGACACTTTTCTGTTACTTGAAACCCTTAGTGAGTTCAACCCCGCATCAGACTATGTGCCTATGATAGGTCAGTGGCACGTGGCTTCAATTAGAAAGATTTCAGCCCACGTCTCAGTGACCTCACCAAGATGCTGATACAGCCTTGTTCTGAGCAGGGCCATGACTTCTGTCTGGCTCCCTAGATGTGTGTGGTGGAGGAGCCTGCAAGGAACTGCAGTGCTGCCCTGCTGCACCCCCAGCCCACCCAGGGGACTGCTGGCACTCCCTGTAAATCATCTCCTTCAACTTCGTGATCAGCCCTGCAAGTTAATTAATACAGAGAATTTGTGACCCTTAAAATTACTTTAAAAATTAATATCTGTAGAAATTTTGAATTTTAGTTCAAGAATGGCTGTGAACTTAAACGTTTGGAAGTGTCTTGTCATGACAATTTGAGAATTGTTTTTAAGAATCAGCTTGTTTTCTTATTGTTACTTCTGTTTCTTGGAAGTGCAGTCATTTAAGTGGGGAGCAAGGTACAGTTGGTGATTGTAAACACAGATCACAAACATAGGCATTTATGATTTATGTAAATACTCCAGGATTCATCTGACAAACTCAAAAACAAGTACCTAAAGTTAATCTGTGAATAAACAAGATATTTCTAAAAGTAAATGTGTATTTACTGCAGGTTGAGAGGTCTAAATACAGTTATTTGTTTCTTTCTGTCATTACCTATATTTGTATTAACTTTTATCAACTTACTCTTCCTGGAATTGTTAATAGCTGCTGGTTTGACTTCTCCATGATGGGCTGAAAAGAGCAAAATTCAGCTCAGAGTTCTATCCATTTCTAACATGGTGCATGAATTAAAAGTGATTTAGCTTTCCAGAGCAGCTGGTAAAGACAAATTCTGTTCCTCACTAAATCTGTGCTTGGCACTGATACATTCATGTGCATTGCAATAAACCACCAGTGCAGAGGTGGCTGTGATACAGACTTTGGGAAGGCTGTGAAGAAAATATTGGTAGGAAATACCAGCCTGCAGCTCTAGAAAGGATGTGTGAAGGCTTTTCCTCAAAGCTGCTCTGTGCATTTGCTGTTTGTGGAGTCTTCAGGAGATGAGCCTCTTTTTGTTATATCAGATCAGGAATCACTTGGCCAGGGATTCTGCCTCCAGCTCTGACTGAAACCTGATGTGGCACAGCAGAAATTTTAACGCAGATGTTTTCAAACTGAAAAGAAAAATCACAGTGCCCCTTAGTTACGGTTTGTAGTGCTGTGGAGGGGAGGTGACAGAGAATATTTCCTCTCTGATTTCACTGTGGAGTCACTCAGTGCATTCATCCAGAAGAGAGTTCCCCCAAAATGCTGCCCTCAGCTTACAGAGCTGCATCAAGGACGGATGGAAAGCCTCAGGCTCTAACTGGAAACACATGGTCTAAATGCTCCAGCCTGAATGACACCACCTGAAAATGAATAGTGTAGCCTGAATATTTTAATAAACTTTGACAGTAAGAGAGAGTGGGTCTGCAGTGAGGTAGCTGACCTTATGCAGCCAGGCACGTGGAATTCTCTGAGTCAGATCATTTGTGAAGCCACTCCTAACCACTTCCACAGTTTTGCCATGTGGGGCTTAATGCATGAAGTTCTTGGCTGTCAGTGTGCCTTTTGTAACTGGAGTCATTCAAGTACAATCTCAATATTCTTTTATTAATCAAGTAAATGCTTCATATCTGATGAGTTCCTCTCCTCCTAGGTGAATTTAAGCAGCAGCCTCATTGAAAATCTTGTTCCTGGTGCCCAGTACCAAGTTGTGGTTTACCTACGGAAAGGACCATTGGTTGGACCTCCTTCTGATCCCGTCACATTTTCCATTGGTAACCCCTGAACCTACTTATTGAAATGCTTGCATTTGTTTTTACTTTGTTGTTGTGGGTTTGGTGATTTTTTTTGTGGTTTTGTTTTTGTTTGTTTTTTTGTTTTTTGATTTTTTTTTAATATGTGTAGTATATTCATTAAGTCCTGTAGACCATGCCTTGACTTTCTCAGTCTTAAGAGTGGATCTCAATGTTCTCTGCTTTGGGGTTTGAATATGAGAAAAACCCTCTGAGACTGACACTAACATTTTCAAGAATTAGGATTCTGCCAGACTCCTATAAAGGACCATTTAGGACATAATCCAGTAACTTTTAGTTTCAGTGTAATTTACTTCATTAAGATTACCACTTAAACAAAATGTATTAAAGAGACAGAGGGAAAAGAGAAAGAGATTCGGTGTACAGAGTTATATTTGAAGAGAAATATTCAACCTGTGCCACCCAGCTTCTCCTTTTGACAAAAAGTCTGCTCAGTGGGACAGCAGGTGGCTGAAAGTTAGAGATCTTCAGTATTTTTAATGCTCCTTCCTCTCTGTGGTATAGGGAAGAAAGTGAAACAGAAAAAAATGTTTTCCTGTTAAGAATTTAATCCTTAAATGAAAGCCAGTATGTGGCCTGGTGATTATGGTGTCAGCCTTATCATTCTCATCAGTCTTCTTACATATCTTCATAAATTTGGTCTGAAAAAAAATTTGTAAAGTATGCTATATTTCAAGAAAGGAAAAGTTAGTAAGTATTATATATACTTTAATGCTAAAATTTCTATCATTGGACAGTTGTTACAAATACTTTTGATCTTTTCTCACTGTAATTCCGAAATCTGACAAATTGTACTGGTATTATCAGTAAAATCACGTATACCCAGAGTAAATAAGTTCCTTCCTTTTCTCCACTTGTGTATGGCCTTACAACCATAAAAGTTTCTTACAAAACTGAAAATGGCAATCAGTTTCCAAACAGAACATGTCATAACTTTCTTATTATGCTGGGGCTGGTTTTATGCAGTAAAACAACAGTAGCATGAGTTTTCATTTCATGACAATTTATTGAATATGATACTAAAATAATAGAACTGAAAAAAAATTGTTCTGTGAGCTTACCAGTGGTGGCTAACAACGAATGAAACTCAAATAAAATAAAATGCACTTTAAAAAGTATTCCATTCTCCCCATGTTTATCCTAGGGCTCATTTTCACAGGGTGAGTATTAGCAGTTTGGAGGAAGCAAAGCAAAGACGTGGTAAATGATTTACAAAGGTAAAGGCAGTCATGTGCTAACATGGGCTGAAGTAATCTGGGTGCTGGTCTGGGTTCTGACCTGGTGTGCAATAGCTGGGGCTCTGCAACCCCAGCAAATGTTAGCTCTAAGTCCTTATTTAAGTAGCCTCAGTGAAGTCATGAAGAATAATTGCTTTCCAGACCATACAGGTTGCAGAAGTTGACCCTTATGTGACATTCTTCAAATCACTTGACTCTTTCTCAGTGTCACTGTCTGTGAGGCAAGAATAGCAATACATGACAGAACCTTTGGGTTCCCCAGGGAAGGAGGGCTAGAGATGAAAACTTTCCCTTCTCACAGTGCTCTGGCTTTTGATGCTTTTGTTTTTGAGCATCTTGAAACATCTCCTAAAGGTCCTGATTTTCAAAGTAGAATAGAACCATCCATTTATAAGAAAGCAAGCCATGGGCTTTATCTCAAGCTAAGCAGCCAGCACCAAGTGGTCTGTAGCCACTTCTGAAAAAGTAGTTTTAAACTGGAGAACAAATCCTTAAACAATGGTATTTAACTGCTTGTGACCAAGAAGTTCTTGGGGATTAAATTTGTGAAAAAACCAGAAATAGGTAGAACTTGATTAAGGAAAAGTATCATTTTAAAATAAAGTGCAACTGATAACACATGCACGTTACTAACCATAATTTCTGGTTTATAGTGCCCACTGGAATAAAGGATCTGACTCTTTACCCTTTGGGACCTACTGCTGTGGTTCTGAGCTGGAACAGACCCTTCCTTGGGGTGTTCAGGAAATACGTGGTAGAAATGTTTTACTTCAACCCATCAACGATGACCTCGGAGTGGACAACCTACTATGAGATAGCAGCAACTGTCTCCTTGACTGCCTCTGTGGTAAAGTGACCATTCCTGCCTTGCTTTCCCATGCCTGTGTGGCCCTGGCACCCTGTGACACTCCCTTTCCCAGTCTTTTCCCCAGGAATATGGATATATGCCTTTAAGCCTGGCACCATTTTTCCTCAGCAAAGCAGAGAAAATGGCCAAGGGTGCTGGAGGCATTTTCTGGTCTAACTGAACCATGCTATATTTTAGGCAGAGCAATGAGACAGGAAATTAGCCTCCTTTTTGTTGTTGTTTTTGTTGTTGAGCAAGTCCAGAGGCAGCTTCAGTTTGTGGGTCAGTTTGTCAGTCAAGGCTTTAAAAGTTGCACCATCTCCTCAGGGGGTGTAGTCCAAAGGCTTATCTACATAATTAATATTGATAGTATGGATTTGAGGCTTGCAGGCTGGTCTCTCAGTGTGCCATGTGGAAGGCTTAGCTGTGTTTTTTGTTTTGTGAAAAAACCCTCTTATGTTTCTGAAGTTGCAAAATCTTAGGCCAAGGTTTTAACTAGGTGAACCCTAGTCTCTATAAGCCCACACTCACACGTGTTCACAGGTGTCTTTGCAGATATAAAGTGACATTTTCCTCCTCTTTTCCATTATTTCCTGGAGAAGGTGAAAAGATTTTATTCAGATTTCACTATAGTGCAAGGCAGAAAGCAATTCCAGCTGGAATTAGTTGTTCAGAAAGTTATGAGTACGCAGAAAAGATAGCAATAACTTCTGCTGCTGGTGAGAGCCACAGTGATTTACTGTAATTGATTTGCATAACACCATTTGTGGAGTCATTTTGGCTCCAGCAGCTTTACTGTAATTGGGTATGTGACTATAAATCTAGCACATAAATCTCCAGGGAAATTAAAAACAAAAAATAACTTACCAAACTGGTAATTAATATCTTGTAATCATGACTCAGCACAAATAGATTAATAGCTGAGTGATCTAAGTCATCCAAGAAATAAAGCTATCATGCAGAGTTAATGTGGTTCATTAGAAAAGGAGATGATGTTGTCCTTTACTGTTGCAAATCCTGCTCAGGAGAGCCAAGTTGGAATTCCTTTGTCTGGATTTCAGTCTGAAATGCAACAGTGCTGTATCACAGCTAAAGTGAGCACTTCTTCAAGGGTAAGTTTAAAGACCAATCTGAATTAGGAAAAGAACGTTTCCATGTTCTTACCTTGTGGCATTTGATGTACAGGGAGGGACTGGTGAACTTTTGTTTGGGCTCTCTGGTGGTGCTCCAGAATCCCTCTGATCCCTGTGATCTGCTGACACCTCTGAGTGGTGTATTCTGAAGCAACAGTGAGAAGAATCAAAAATCAATGTCTCCAACAGCATGAAACAATCAAGTATTATTTCCTGGAGCGTTGACATTTGATAAGAACCTTTGGAACTGGATTTGTCTTTTCACTCTGTTTGGTTGCTTCATTCATTTTGTGCTCTGCAATTTACTTGAAAATTGTCAGAGCGATGTTGGTATTTTCAGTATGACACCAGGGGCATGTCAGAAGAAGTCCAAGCATCTTCAAGGTTTTAGTGTCAATGTGGATACAACTCCTTCCAAAAATTGTGAAAAGAACAGATCACACCATCTATATTTGCATTGCCTTGTAGTATCTGGAGAAAAAAGATCTGAAAAAATAGCAATTTCTACATTGTTGAATTTGTTAGTTATTTTCAATTTGCTTTTATTTTGAATTTTAAAACTATCAAGAGGCTTTTCATTTAAACATCAATATCTTCATTTAAACATCAAATGTTCTGTGCTGTCAGTGGAAGAATTAGAATTTTAACTTAAATATTGCATGCAATACTATAATATAAAACATATTGCTTTTCATTCTTCATTTATATCTCATTTATATTTACATATGTAATTTATGTCTCATAAGTCATTTATGTTTCATTCTTATTCCATTTATAATAAATGATAATAGAAAGTGAAATACACTTGGAAAATTGAAAAAAAAAAATCTTTTAAAGTGACAATATCTGAGACAAAAACATTGCTGCTAATTTATCCTTATGTCCCACTTAATCAAACTAGAAACACATACGTTTTCCAGTTAGATATTTTGCCTTCATCACACTGGAACTGTGATGGAAGATTGCTCTGTGTGAATAGTTCTTACCACCCTGGAAATCCTTTGAGATTCCCGTGCTGGGCAGAACCTGCCACCAGGTGGATGTGGGTGAGCAGCAGAGCCATCCCAACTGTGTTTTCTCCCCTTGCACAGATTTTTTAGTAAATTGAAAGGTCAAATTTTAGAGATTTCCACTGAAGGAAGGAATGGGTGCTCAGAAAAATGAGTGTGGGCACTAGGTTTATAAATACTGTTGTGTTTCACAAGTCCTGCCTCGTGCTGGTGAGTTCTCTCCTGAGCTGCTCTTTGTGTTTTGTCTCTTTGCAGAGAATAGCCAACCTGCTGCCTGCTTGGTATTACAATTTCAGGGTCACCATGGTGACCTGGGGGGACCCAGAGCTGAGCTGCTGTGACAGCTCCACCATCAGCTTCATAACAGGTAAATCAGCCAGCTGAAAACTCCGTGGGAGTGCTCCTGGGGACAGAAGCACTGAGAAAGCCTGACCTGGGTGTTGTGTTTCACCTACAGATAGTTGCAAGTTAGGGTTTTTTATCAGCTAAGTGGTTTTTTATTTATTTGGTTTTGGTGTTTGGTTTTTTTATTATTTTGTTTTTAAGTCTCTGAGGCGTGCTTTAAATGAACATATCAATGAAATTTCCCTATGCCAAGCGCAGTGCTCGGTTGCTCTGTTGCAGTCCTCCATCAGCTGAGGGCATGGCTCCAGTGAGGGCTCCTGCTCAACCTTTACCACAACCATCCCTTTGACACATGGGGAAGTTAATAGGTAAATAAGTAAACATGAATTCTTAGGTTTCTTAATATTATGAAACACTTTTTCATTTATCTGCAATGGTTTTTTTCCTCCTTTATCACCCTCCCAATAATCCCCAGGTCAGAGCATGACTTGTGCAGCATTGAGACAAGTGAGCTGATATAACCACATACATTTCCCTCTTCCACTTGGGACCAGCCATGGATTTAACACACTCTGGCGTCTCCTGGCAGGTTCTTTGGATTTGAATCTTCAAGGTGTCCAACAGATCAGCCCCAGGGGGAGCAGCATGAAAGAGGACCTGTTAGCACCTGGCCATGTGTTCCCAGATCCAGGATGGTTGGGCCAAAGTCAGAGCTCTCCATTGGATCATTTTGCTTTTAAGTGCCATTGTTTAATCCATTTTGCTGAAGCTCAGGTGATTGAAAGCAGTAAATAATTCCGTTTTAGTGCGGGACACAATGAAGTGTGACTTGCTCTTCTTTGCCATCTGCAGGAATCAAGTTACAGGGAAAATCAGGGTATAATGTCCCAGCCACTCGCTCCAAAGCAGACCCCAGCCTAGTCCCAGATTTTCTGTTTGGTGAGAGTCAGAATGTACCTGAAAAATCCCTGAATAAGACCTGCTTGCAGTGATGATTTATACAGAGCCTGTGCCCCAGGGAGACACGACAGAAAAGTCATCAGCAGCTAAAGTTGTAGCTCCACTGATCAAGAGAAGCCCTCCCATGCTGGGATACCTGATCCCAGGCTGCTCTGCTGACAAATCCTGGCACTTTTCCAGTGTGTCAGAACCACAGCTTTGGGAAGGGTCTCCAGGGATATTCGTTGTCCTTTGGCATCAATCAGCTTTTCTGTAGCACTGTAAGGAAGCAATTTTCCAGCTGGTTGGTTGCTGTATGAGGGAAAAAATGTCTTTTCCAACTGATTTGGGTACCACGTTCAGCATTTTAGAGTGGAAATGTTCCAGTGGGATACTCACTTCAGTATTGTATTTCCAGAAACCTGCAGCAGAAATGAGGGAGATAAAGGGTCTTCTAAAATATAATCTGTCATCAGCATCAATCTGGATGTCTGTATGATAAAAGGACAGACTGCTACTGCTCATAAATGAAAAATTACCAACTTCTTAACTAGCAGATGCAGGCAAAATCTGAAATGGATGAACCTCTAAATATCATCCATTTGTGGTTGGCAAAACACAATGTTTGTGTCAATGGTTAATTTCTCTTATTATCAGGGGTTTATACCCTGTGTTTCTGATCTGAATTTTTCTGGTTTTAATATCCAGTCCAAAATATTTGTTGGGCTTTTATCTTACTGATTGAAGAGACACAAAGTTTTTTTTTTTTTTTTGTCTCTACACAGAATTTAGTTTGTTTTTTTTCTGTTAATAAGTTGCTTCTGTTGAACTCTTCAGGTGCTCTCACTTTTAGGTGTTTTCCCATGTTATTTTTTCCCCCACTCTGCCTCTCTAATTTTTGCTGTCTTTAGTAAAGTACACAAAAACTGAAAGTGTGATACCAACCCACTGAATACTCATATAGAGGCACAATCAGCTCCCCATTCAAAGCTCTCCTGTGTGTGCATCTAGAAAATTGCATTTCCTGCATCATCACACTGGAGGTTGTGTTGATTTACTTCTATTTTATTCTAACAGAATTTATCACTTGTTGTCTGCATGCTATTTTCCAACAGACCCAACTTCATACCTGGCACTTTAAAGTTCACTTTCTTTGAGCAGGGGACAATATTTCACAGCTCAGCCCTGTCCAAACCCTGCCCTCCTCTGCCAGTTGCCATGTTACTTGCATGGTTCAGCAACTCTGCTTTTACTTTCAGGGTGTTGATGAAAATGTTGAATAGTAATAAGGTACTGAAATCACACTGTGACTTTAAGTGAAGGGTCTTGACAAAGAAAGCTGATTTGGTCAAATTGGAAGCACTTGCCAGTAGATGGCCAGCACTGAGTGTGAGCATTAAATGCACTCCTGATTGATTGCCTTATTACCTGCAATCTCTTCAGCTTTGCCCAGGAACTGCAGCCAGGCTAACTTGTGAGCCCTGCCAGTTTGTCATGTCTGCAGGTTTGAAATGTTTGTCCCCAGGTGGGTGCTGTCTTTTCACAGCTTTAAGTTATCAGGGGACTGAGAGTTCTTTCTCACCCTCAGCCTCTTTCCTCCCAGAGAGGGAGCAGATGGTTTTATGGAGCACTTGGTCCGTTTCTGCATCATTTTGAACAATGCCACCTCCCCTGCACAGGATGCCAGGAATTAAACCAAAAAAGCCCACCAAAGAGCTTTAAATTTTAAAAATACTTGGTGGAGGTTTTGTAGGCTTGACAGTACACCATCTGTCAGTTCTTCTGTGTATAACTGGAGAGCCAACCTCCACACCTGGAGCACGAGCTTGGCTTTCAAAAGCAGAGTAGAAGGATCAGCTGGGAGTTTGAGGATGCAGCTTGCAGGATGCTCAGGGCATTTATCTCCTGTTGCAGGATCCCACTGCTCCTGCAGAGGATGGAGTGATGCTGGGGCTGTGCTGAACTGCAGGACCTGGCATGATGAGATGCAGCTCTCTCCCACAGCAGCACGGGGGAGGTTTGGGGGGTCCAAGAGACTTGTCAGAAGCAGCATTTGTTCTCCCAGCTCCTGCAGCAGCAATTGCACACTGTGTTTTTGCTCAGGGAGAGATGGTGACACTGCCAGGGCTGCTGTGGTGACTAATGAGCTTTTAATGCCACCTGCTGTAAACAGCTGGGTTTAAAACAACCATGAGCAAGGGCTCTTTGGACCACCAGCATTTGCTTTTTACCATGAGGATGCTTTTCTCTTTGGAGAAGCAAAAGGAGTGAGAAAGACTCTTGGTGCTGATGACTACCAGCACATGTGCTGCCTCTTGCACCCCTGGGTGCTTCCAGCTGTGGCTTCAGACCAGGTCAGCAGCAGGGTGGGACTCCCCACAGCCTCCCTGTGCTCCCCAGAACCCTCTGCTAGGGGAGTGGGTCACACCAGCCCTGGTCTCATTTGATGTATCCTGGACATTCACTGTTATGGAAACATACCATCAATGATAAGGTGCAGGGGGAGATCATCATTCGTGGATGGGATTCATGTCAGTCATGGCCTTAAACTGCAAGGAATACACAATCCATGCACAGGGATGGGCTGGGAACTTTAAAAATGAAAAGAAACACTGCTATAAGGATTTAATCCTAAATCAGGTTGATTCCCCTCAACGGCATAACAGGACATTTTCAAGATTAATTTGGGAGAATAGTCTCACTAAACATTTCTGCATGGCTCTAAATTGTCTGTGCATTGCATTTGCTGCCTTCCTCAGCGATTACTTCAGTAAATCTCTTCCCTAACAATGCCAAAGTCGAAGGAGCCTCCCTGAAAGCAGCAGTGACATCTTGTGGTCCCTTCCAGGAGACCTGAGCTCCAAAACTTTCCATCCTCATTCCCTGTCACCCACAGCTGTGCTGGCACCCAGAGCTCTGCACAAACACAACAGGGCTTGTGCAGAGGAAGACCGGGCAGTTCACAGTGTGGTGGTTTTAGTTTATAACTGGGTAGAAACACTAATTGTGTAGTGGTTTTACATTTGTTGAATTTTGTTTGTTAAATTTAGTGTGGTGGTTTAAGTAGTTTTTTTATTGTGAGATAGGATTAGGAGAAAAAGGTATAAAGATAGATTTATTAACAGACATTAAAAGAAGGGAAAATGACAAAATGAAACTTTTAAAACTTTTTTTTCTTTTACAAACTGTTCATTTTTTTATAAACAACATAAAGAGACAAAACCTGTGATTTTTAGTTAGTTTTTTGACATTTTCCCTACTGTGCTCCTCAAGAATCGGCCAAGCATAGAGATTCATACCTTTCCCTCTCGTATCCAGGTTAGGTCCTGGCAGATCCAGAACAAAAGAAATCCCTCCTAACAGGCTCAATGGGTTGTGATGGGGCCTTTTTTTCCTCCCTTCCTCTGTGGGAACAAAGGTGGTCATAATTTCTCATGCAAAAGTTGTCCTTTGGAAATCTGCAGGGTTTGGACTTTTCCTCCTGGGAAGATGCAAGCTCAGTGAAAAGATTTTTTTTTCCCTATGGAAAACCTACCAGTGTAACAATTTATTATTTATTTTCAGTTCAGTAACACAGTGAAACAACATCTGAGGCTTTTAACTTAAATTTTTTTTTGTCTGAAAGATTGCAAAAAGAAGTGTATTTTTGTTCTAAATATCTCCCAGGTTAAATGATGGTTTTCATATCTTTCAGCTAGTGCTCAAATAGTGCAGTAGCTTTTAATGATCCTTTCCTGCTGGCTTTGTGATATTCTCCTCATGACAGCATCCTTTGGCAGAGGTTTATCACTGGATTTGCTAATCAGCCATGTTAGACCCTGTCTGTAACACACTTGCCTTCTTCCCTCAGCGCCAGTGGCACCCAAAATTACCTCTGTAGAATATTACAACCACCTTTTGTACGTCACCTGGAGCTATGGAGGAGATGGGCCTGACCTTTCTCATTCCAGGATGCTGCACTGGATGGTAGTTGCAGAAGGAAAGAAAAAAATCAAAAAGAGTGTAAGTATCAGTGTGGAAGGTGGGTGGTGTTCATTTCTTCTGATTTATTTTTTTTTTTTGGGTGGGTTTTTGATTGGTTGGTTTGTTTTTCTGAGTTGACAACTCAGAACAACTTTGAAAACTCTGATAACTTTGTATTGCTAAGTTCCAGCAAGTTTGGTAGAAGCCAGTAAAAGTTATTTCCCAGTGGTAGCATGCACTTCCAGAGATCTGAGCTCTCAAAACAGCCAGGGGACAAAGAGTTTCTGTAGTGATCCAGTGAAGGTGCTGATAATTTGCATAATTTAAAAAGAGCCTATAAACTTCTCAGCTTCAGACAGTAAAACTTAAAGAGTATTCTTATATATAGGTATGGTATTTTCCATTTTTATTTATTAACAAACAGGGTAAACTACTGGCTGAGTTGTTTTAGTTCATTCAAGTACTGTTGCTTCCCATTTTCCGATTTTATCCTCATAAATTCTGTGTTCTTCATTTGATGTTTGAATACAAGTCCCACTAACTGATGGGCTGAGGATTTCATCCAGAATGAGTGCACTTAGAAAACTTGCTAGGTGCTAAGATGTGCTCTTGGTATATTCTCTTGAACATGTGGAAAATTGGAAATGTATTTTCAGCAGGTGTGCAAATTGACCACCAGTTTTCATTTGGGTTTGTGTGGAACACCCTAGCTTTCATTAGATCCCTTGTGGCTGCAGGACTGCACCCATCTGGAGCTTGTTGCAACATAAATCTAATTATATGATATGGGGAACTGATAACCTTTCTGAGCATCAGGAACTTTCAGGATTTGGATCCTTACTTCAAACAAGGAAGGAAACTGAATTTTAATTTTTGTCCTACAAATAAAATATTCTATCAATTGAATTAAAAAAATCACAATGATATTCCTCTCTTCCTTCAAAAATTCATGTTTTCTGTAAGCCTGTTATTCTTTCAGGAAAAATCTGATTTCTCTACCATCCAACTTCACTGAATATGAAAATTGCAGATCAAACAAATAAAAACCAAACATTAAATATGAAAATATAAAAATATAAATAAATTAAAACCAAAATTGAGTATGTAAATTTAGATTAAACAGAAGATTAAAAGTTGAGTGTATCTACAGTATAGTATATCTATAAATAAAACTTTAAAGCTTTAGGGATGTCTTTACAAACATTTGTCTATATTCCTTGTAAGACAAGGGAACCCAGGGGGTATTCTTTAGCAAAACCCTGCAAAACCCTATCTATTTATAGCTAACTTTTATGGTTCTGTTCAAATGGATAAATATAGGTACATGCTTACAGATATCAGACCTGTTCTCCCAAGCTCTGTTAGTCACTTTCAGAAACTGTTTCCTTTAAAACACATACTATACTGTAATATCATAATATAATTTTATAATGATTGTTAATATGGTTGTTTTTCTTGTGGTATTATTGAAATAAATGGGTAACACAGTCAGACAGTGTTGCCTTTTTCTTCCTGCTCCCCTGTGTATTTCCCAAGACTCCACAGAAATTGGTCAGTTTTTAGAGAAGTGATGGAAATTATGTGCAAAGCCCTATTGGTCTTTATTCAGAACTGTCAGTTTCTCTTGCATCTGAAAGCTTCAACCTGAGAATTAAGTCACTATGAAAAGCAGCATGAGATTCCTGAATGGGCCCTTTAGAGATAATCCAGAAATGCACTGGAAACAGTGTGTCCTGAGTTCTGCATCCTTCTCCATGGCTCTGGAGAAATGGGAACATTACCCTGAAATAAAAGGGAGAAGTTATTCTCAGTCTTTTGAGACTCATCTCAGTTTTGGATCTGGCTTTGAACTTGGCAGATGGTTGAAGTCAGCCCCTGAGATCTATTGTCATGTCGACAGGTCTCCAAGAGGCGTTAGACTTGTCCAGATGGATTTAATTCTCAGGTCTGTAGGATATACAAAGGCTTGCCTACACATGGCTTGTCTGCTCTTCTTTGACCTGATTTAAATTCCTCTAAAACTGCAATAGACTCAAGTCCGTGGCTTTTTTAGCATTTTGCACAACTTGAGGAATCTAGATGCTCTCAGTAGGCTGAGGGAGAATTCCTTTTCTCCTTAAATTTCCACTGGTCACATAGAAAGCGCAGCCTGAAATTGTCTTTCTTTTTCAATGTGCTCTTTCGTGGTTGGTATCAGTGGGAACTGGTTGATGTTATGAGTCTGGAGCACACAGAAGACTTCTGCTGTGATGCACAGGACTTTCCCTGCAGTATTTTGAGTGACCAGGTTGATTTTACCAGGCAGTTGTGTGGTTTGCGTCACGTCTAAGCTGGTGTCTCTCGATTATTCAGGTAACACGCAATGTGATGACTGCAGTGCTGAGCTTGCCTCCAGGGGACATTTACAACCTTTCAGTGACTGCTTGTACTGAAAGAGGCAGCAATACTTCCATGCCACAACTGGTGAAATTGGGTAAGAAATGCTTGTGTGTAAATGATTAACTCACCCCGCTCATTTGACTGGAGAGTAACTCTGTCAGCAGATGCAGCACCTGCCTGGTTTCAGTCATGTACCTGTGAGCCCATTTCTTTTGCAAAGCTGTAATTTTCACCTCACCTTGCTGTGAAGATTGTCTCAGGCCTGTGTGTGTGAAGCTGCTCTCCTAAAATGGTTTTGCTCAAGAGGAGCAAGAATGGCAAAATTTGACAGTAAGTGGAAGTAGGAGAGTGGAAAGCACTTGGTGCCTTGCTGAGAGAACAACTCAACTTCATAGCTGCCTGCCTAAGGTCTTGAACACATGTAGTTTTTGAGAATGGCAACTCAGGCTTCACAGATGAGCTTTTCACTAAAAAGCAGAACCTTCTTTTCTACCTTTCTGTTTCTGACAAACCTATTTCTGTGTCTCTCTGCCACTTGGTCTACTTTCCTGTCTCCCTTCCTCTCTCCCTGGACATCTGCAAAGTCTTTCAACACCAAAAACCTACCCTTAAATGCAAATTAACGATAGCACTCTTTATAAAAACAGTCAGATTGACGAATGCAGACCCCAGCTTCATTTTAAGATAAATATGTGTAATATACTCACAGAAACAAAAGAAAACTTGAGAGCTTGATACTTAATGTAAGAGTTTCAAATATAACTTTCTATCTAATATCTTTCTTCACCTGGGAGGAAGACTGGACACTGCACCATCGTACCTTAAGAAATTTTAGTTCTCTTTTGAGTGTATGTGGAGTTTTTGAGCCCTAGGTACTAAACCACTGGAATTTCCAAGTGCACCAAACTGCTTTTACAGGCGTTAGCTCCACTGAGAAGGTGGGAAAGGAAGAGTTTGTAACTTCAGAGTGGATTATCCTCTCTACATGAATAATAATAATAATAATAATTTTTGTGAGTCACCGTGAGAGAAGTGAATTTAAAGGAGTCTGTAATTTTTAATTAGAGGATTAGAGGTCTCGAAACAACCAGTGTCCATTTATGTTTCTCAGAACTCTTACTCACAGCGCTGATGCAAACAGTACAGACACAACTATCTGAAGTTCTTGCAGGTCTTCTTACCTAAGGCAATATTTGAAAGATGTAGAAAAATTCCATGAGATTTCTTTTTCCTGTGCAAACCATATCCAGTGTTTTCCCCATGCCTGTGCAGTTACGTGTGTGTATTTGTTCCTGTGACCGAGTGGGTGAAGGTTTGGGGGTGAGTATTTACCCCCTGCTAGCATTGTCCAAATATTTTAGGGTGGTATTTCGAAACACCAGCCGGCTTTGTCTTTCGGGCAGATCCACAAGCTTTATTCCTGTTGTACACCCTGCATCAGGGTTGTGTCTTCCTGTTCCTTCCTTAAAGAATGGCCACTCTTATTGAACTTGGGTGGGTATTTTGCCCTGCAGTGACAATAAAGAGAAGGTGGAATGAATTCCATTCCAATTAATCCCTTCTAGACTTTTGGAAGTGGTGTTTTGTGTTAGATTGAGTTTGATTTTTTTTTTCTTCTTTTCCTTTATGATGTTTGAACTTTGAATAGACAAAAGCGGGGATATTTTGCCAGAGGTTTTCCCTCTCTGTTTCTGAGGGGAGCAATGGGAGTTGTAATTAGCAGTAGTGGAAACTGACTCCAAGTGATAGACGACTCAGCACTTGGCAGTCACTTAAGCATTCCTGCCAAATGTTCTTCCCTCCATGATGTTTGCCTCATCCTGGCAACATTCCACCTGCAGAAAAATCAAGCCATTTGCTGGAATCAAAAGGAAGATTTGCTTGGGACTCTGCCCAAATGCAAAGCTCGTATTTTAATTGAGGCCATTTTTTTTTACCTGGAGTGAGGGATGGAATGTGTTTCTGAGTCCAAGAGCGGATATATGTGTGTAATTATGGGAGAGGGACACCTTCTTGTGTAGCACTGGGACAGTATGTGCACTGCAAGCCCCGTGACACACGTGAATGTGCCTCAGTCCCTGCCCAACTCTTTCCATAATACCAGTATGGTTTGGGCAGACTCCAACCCCAGAACACAGATTGATTGTTTCAGGATCAGATATGTCTCCAAAATGTCTATAACTACTTCAGCAAGTCCCTTGTGCCAAGGTTCCTGTGACAGCATCTCACAGAGTGAGGATAACAAATTATTTGTGAAAAGAAAAAAAAAAAACAACCCAGAGTGTTCTAGTGCATCACCCATTGTGTGCAGTGTGTCAGAATCCCAAAATCCAGTCATTGTTTGAGCTTTAATTAAACATCCACAGAATAGAAGATCTGAAAACTGTGCAGAACAACTCAGAAATGTACAACCCAAATTTTACAGTCTGTGAAGGCAAAGCAGAAGAGCCCAGGAGGCCTGAGGTGTGGGAAGCTAGGGATTGCCAGTACCCATCATGTGGAGCCATCAGGGTGAAAATCAGGACTAAATGTTGGTGTTTAAATAATACTGAGGAGAAAAAGTATCTCTCATATTAGCACTGTGTTTAGGTTGTTTTCTGCTCTCCTGGTCCTCAGGATTTTCCCCACTGTTCTGTGCATTTCATTCCCCAGGTTGGTCTGGGTGTGGTTACAGTGAGGGGTGACCTCCACAGGGGTTCAGGGGCAGGGAGATGGCCCTGGAAGCCGCAGCCAAGGCCACTGGACATGAGGACAGGGATGCTGAGTGCACCATCCATGTTTCACAACATTTCTGATGCCATCACTCCTGGGAGTCCCTCCATCTATCACTTTTGTCATAGGGCTGTCCCCTGCTTGACAAACTCTTCTATTTGTTTCCCTATTGTCACTTCATCCAGCACAAAAGCAATGAAAATCAAAATAATTAATTGAGGACCTCCAGAGACCTTGATATCTGCATTCCTACAGCTCATGGAAGTCAACGCAGATCCAGTAGCCCTTAAATGTTAGCCAGAGGGGAAAATAAAAAGAAAAAGACTACAGTTTGTTTTTTTATTTAACTGGTAATTGGCTAAACATTTCCTCTGCTGCAATTAAAGGAACCTAGGCAGCCTTTACTTGTGGGAAGCTGCTTCTTTATAGTCTCCTGAGCAGGCCTTGTGAAGAAAAGCCTTCTCAGGCCAAATGTGTTGCTAACAGGTGGACAGGGATCTTTTCTGAAAGAGTTCCAGCTAACATTGTTCTATTAATAGAATCCACTGATCATCCTCAAACAAGGGCTCTGCTGAGAAGGGAAGTGAAGTAATTATCCATCTGTCAAATATAGAATGGTTTAAATAGAGAAGAAAAACCAACACACTTCATCATCTTCCCATTTTACAGTGGTAGTTTGTCATCACGAGAGGATTTACATTGGTAGAATTATCAGAAGGAAATGAAAGATAGAAGGGCATCAGGCATTACTTTCAGTTTCTTTTCATTTTTCTCAGTTGTCTGGAAAGTTAAAGATAAGCTTAATGAAAGGAGATTTTTCTCTTGCACCAGAACCAGCCCCTCCAAAATCACTGTTTGCTGTCAACAAAACTCAGACCTCTGTGACCCTGCTGTGGGTGGAAGAAGGAGTAGCTGATTTCTTTGAAGTCTACTGCCAGCAGGCTGGATCTGGCCAGGAAACAAAAGTCCAGGTATGTGTCTCTTCTTTGGTGTCCACTCTTTATCCCAGAATTGAACTTTTAAAAGCTAAACTACTGAAGCTACACTTCAAATGCTAAAATATTTTCATTGTTTTGCAATATTAAGATTGACCTCTGTCTTATTGGTGAGGTTATGGAACTGGTTGGAGAGAAACTGTGTGCATCCAGCAGTGTCAGTGGAATTGGCTGCACATGGAAATGGCTCTGATACGCTGTGCAAAACCTAACAGGCCACAAAACTAAGGGAATGCCAATAAGCAAGAGGGGAAAAAATGGTCAGGTAGCTTCATAAGGAATGGCAGAAACATATTTAGGTGCCATGAGATTTCTGGTACAATATCTAATTATTTCTGGAATATTTTATTCCTGTTTTTGAGATCTGTTAACTGAAGTTCAGTAGAAGCTTCCTTGCTATTCAAAGAGTACTTTTATGCAAATGTGGCTGCTCCTCATGCATTTTATCTTGGGGTATTTTCTTCAAGACCCACCTCCTGATCCTCACATATGAAGCTCCTTTTCTTTCTGTCCAGTGAGGTACCTGTGCTCAGCAGGCAATTTAAATACATTGTATTTAAATGGATAATGCTGTTCAGTGAAAGATAGAGAGCAGTAGCAGTTTTAATTCTTTGACATTCAATGCTGTGCAACACGTGAGGTTTACTTTGTGCTTTAGCTGATGTTATAATGAATCACTCTGATTACATGCCACAAGACATTATTCTCTCGTGGGCACTGTGACATGTAATGGGGAATCATTCAGAAAGAAGTGAAAAATTACCTACTTAAACCACTGATTACCACAAAAGACTTGCACACTTTCTAATCCTATGGAAGATCAGTCTAAATTATTTAGTATTCTTTTTAAATTGAGACAGACAATGCTTAAAGGAAAGAAAAAAAAAAAAAAAGCTTAAATGCACTTTAATCTTTTGGATAGTTTTGATTCCACGTTCCTGCTTTTTCACGCTGAATAGCAAAGGTTGTGGAGTCACTATCATCACATACCAGAGATTCAAAATAGTGATGGGATCAGGCAAGGAAAGTACTAGATGATTTGCAACTTCAGTTCAGAGCAGATCTGTTTTAAGAAGATCAGGAAAAGACTGCTTCATTTGGCAGATGCTTCAGTGGGCGTCTCACTTGTTGACAGGAACATCTGGCACTGGATAATGCACAGAGAGATTGCCAGCTCACTCCTCACTAGATTCATCACTCTCTTTTCTGTCTCCATGAAAAACTGGGAAGGGCTCCTTTCTGAGCTGCAGAAAGGGAAGCTTTCCAAGTAGACTGGTGAAAATTCATGGTGATTTTCCGTGCTAATTGCCTTAACAGTTTTGTCCCTTTCCTGCATCTTTGAATCAGTGAAATGAAAAGCAGCAGCTTTCACATTTTGAACATCTTGGATTTGAGTTGACTACTTTAAATTTCCCAGAGGGGAAAATGGAAACACCCAACCAAGTCCAATTGCCAGAGTGCGGCTCCTCCTTTCAGCTCAGGCAATAAAAGTCTCCTCCCTTCCACTCATGAGCATGTGATTTCACATCTGCATGATGTATCTCAGAACTGCTCTGCAGTTGGAACTTAGAATTGGGCCATGACTGGAAACAGGCTCTTGCAAATATCCAGTGCTTGGGACTTGTTACAGCATCTCGCATTCCCCATCTGGAGTGGGTTCATTCATAAAACTTCTTCTTCTTTCCATTCTAAACCACTGGCTCAGTGTCCCTGTTTTTACAACTATAATCCATCCCTGGTTCTGCTGGACAGCCCAGAAAAGGGCCTTAAGGGTCTCTTTCTTTAAGTCAGTGCACGTGTTGCTCTTGCTGTGTTTTTTTTCTCTTGCTCTATCAGCATTTAAAATCCACAAGTGTTCACAGGGGTCATAGTAATTGACACATTGTATAAATATGTTACCTAGAGTTTCTGCCAACCAGAAAAACTGAAGTGTAGGGTGTTTGATCATAATTATTACCAAGAAACCTTTGCTCTAGCTTTGTTTTTCACCTTGACCTCTCTCAGAAGGGCTCACAGGTCTCCACACCCAGAGGAGCTGCCTGAGAGGCAGAGATGACGTGCATCAAATCAGAATTGTGATTTCATTCATGGCAGAGGTTGTGACTGCCTTGGCTGTTCTTTGAATAAAAATAACTTGGTTTTCCTGCTACCTGTGTGGCTTAGAAAGCAGAGCTCATGAGCTGTGCCCAGCTCTGGGATGTCCTGGGGGTCACAGTGCTTTCCCTGTACCTGACCAACACACTCTGGGGCACACGTCCTTCCCTTCCCTAAAGGCTCTGGGGTCCCTGGGGTGCTCTGGGATGTTCTTGCAGATGTATTCACCCCTGGTCCTCTCCCCTTTTCTGCCAGACTGTCTGCCTGTTGTCAAGGGCAGGCCCTGGTTACCTTTCCTGTGTTTCAAAGTGCTGATGTCTTTCACCAGATCTGCCTTTACATGCCAGACACACGGAACACCGACTTGTGCTGCTGCATTTAGGGCAGAAAGACAAACTCCTCCAGTGTGTTTTCCCCCATGTCTGCAGGAACCTGTCACTGTCTCTTCACACGTTGTGACCATTTCCAGCCTGACCCCTGCCACCTCCTACAACTGCAGTGTGACCACCTTCAGCCACAACAGCCCCAGCATCCCCACTTTCATCGCAGTCTCCACCATGGGTGAGCAGCACTTCCCTGCTTTCTCCTTCTTCCCCATCTACCTACAGCTGTTTCCCCTTGCTTTCTAAAGCTGCAACTCTGTAATGCTGGCCCCAGGGGTTGTTTGTATCATGAAGAGGCTGCCAGATGGGGATGGGATGGGTTGGGGTGGGATGGGATGGGATGGGATGGGATGGGATGGGATTGGGGAGCAGCTTTGGAAAGCCCTTGGAAAAGGCCCTTCCCACTCGACTTGGAAAAATGTAAACTAGGGGCTCATCTCTGTTCTGGGCTTTAGAAATCAGGGGTGTAGTTTGTGGTGTCAATATTAAACATCAGGGTGCTGCTTGATGATATTTATGGAGGAAGATGTTTTCTCAGCCAAGCCCAAACAAGAGGAAAATCAGATTCATAAGCTGTTAAGGCTTTCTGCCTTCAGCAAAGAAGTAACAAAGATGCTCTGCAGGATCTTCAGCCAAAAGGCTCCTACAGGAAGATCCCTGGGCATGTCATTTTCCAGAGTAATTAAGCCATTTCAACCCAGTGTATTAAAACCTCAGCTTATTAATTTGCTTCTGTGTCAGAAAAAGCATTGATTATTGTTGAGGAACAGTTTCAGGGTGGAAGTGTGCTTTGGAGACATAGATGATGATGAATATCTGTGTTTTGTATTACCTTCACCATTTTCCCTTGTGTTACAAATGTCAGCTGAAAAGGAAAAAAAAAATTAATCAGAACATGCTAAAGTTTAACAAAAATGCCAGAATGAAGTAATTTCCCCCAAGAAATTTTCTAAGAGCAATAGCTACTCAAACTCTCCCTTTATCTCCTGTGGTAGATTTTTCTCTCCCTAACACTCCAGGCTCTTTGAGATAAGTTTAAAAAAAACAGCGTTATCAACACTTAGGGAAAAACAAAACAAAATAGAAATGTCAGTGCTTCTGAACTGAATAACTGAGAGCCATTTTCTGTGTGTGCAGTCACGGAGATGAACCCCAATGTCGTGGTAATCTCCGTGCTGGCCATCCTCAGTATCCTCCTGATTGGACTGCTGCTGGTCACTCTGGTTGTACTCAGGAGAAAACACCTACAAATGGCCAGGTAAGTCCAGATTTATGTTAAATACCAAAATTATGTTAAATTATGTTATTTGTTAAACACAAATTTATGTTAAATACCAAAAGAAACCCATCAGACACCGACAAACACATCATGACAATAGTTTCAGCTGAGAATGCTTTTGTGTGTGGGTGCTTCTTGAGGTGCTTGTGAGCAGGGTGTCTTCAAGAGAGTTGTTCTACTGCTGTTGAGCACATCTCCTTTTATCTGCTTTCACTCTTGACCTGACTGGCAAGCCTCAACCTTCGTCTCATTTTGAGTTTTGCAGAATTGAGTCCATAAGTGCAATCACTTATTACAAAAGGATTGTGTTCAGGAGCACAAATGTTAATTAGGATCTGAGGCAAATGGACATGAGCAGGACATCAAGGCCCTTTGCAAGTCTTTGATATGGTTTGGAACAGGAGATTTTTCCATATAAACAGCTAACATTTTCTAGAGAGTGTCTCTCTCATCATTTGCCAGTTTTTACCAATCATTTGTACCTTGTGACTATTGAAATTCAGTTTCGTTTTCTAGGTGATCTTACCTGCAACAGCTCACTTTGATGTGGGTTGTTATGGCCTGTGTGAGCTGTGGACCTTTCCCCAAACCCTAGATATTTGGTTTACCTACTGGTTTTGAAGGTGTCACAGAGTCTTTGTCGTTTTTTAATCTATGTAATGTATTTTATATTAATTTACTGTACTGTGTCAAGCAAGGAAATTATTTTATGTAAAAACACACTTACATAAAAAATCTTGTACTTAGCAGCCTAGCAGATGCTGCACTTTGTGTGTTGTGTCTTGTCCGTGTATTCCATGCAACAGATGACCCACATCACACATATTTTTCAGGTTATCTTTTTAAGAAAACATTATGTGGTTTGTTTCTTTTACATGTAAATGGCTCTGTGAAAATCTCAGCTAAATTAATTCTCTTTCCTATTTAATTACTGTGCAACCAGCCCAAAGCTTTTTTCTCTTCCTCACTGCTTCTAGCCCCAGAAGATAAACACCCCAGAAGGAAATTTAAAAAATAAATCCAGTAAGAAGCTGCAAGCAATTGTTTGTTTAAATCAAGAAAATTGTCAATAGTCAGTTTATAATTCATAGCTAAAAGTAATGTACTTGTGATAAAGCCAGTACTAGAATTTTATTCAGGATTTTTTTTGTCTTTTCCCTGCAGTTATTTTGGTAACTCAAAATTACCTATAATTATCCTGTAAAAAGGACACAATTAAATAACTTCTCCTTAGAGGGGGAACAGTGAATATTTAGTATAGAAAGGTAAATATTTAACCTGTGTACTGAGCCCAGAAACCATTGCCAGTGCCAGGCTATGGAAAGCACAAATCTGGACAGAAGGTAAGGTCTATTTGAGAATTTCACTCTTTTGAAGCATTTTTAGGCAATTTGATCTCAGGTGGTGTTGAATGTTTATTGGTTTTGGACAACTGGGTTAAGGGGTTTTAGTTATGTTCATTACAGATTATCTCAGGTGTGAGTGTCCAGCACTTCCCTGCAACACCAAGAGTTCTCTGTTAAATCAAGTGTTGTGAATCCAAAAATAGTAATTTTTTACCTGATGGTCTTCCTGGAACAGGGAGTGCGGGGCTGGGACCTTTGTGAATTTTGCATCTTTAGAGAGAGATGGAAAGCTCCCCTATAACTGGTGAGTGTTTGAAGCAAAGCTTGTGTTTTTTCCCCCATCTCTGCTTTTTGGCAAATGTTACCTGTAATCTTAAAGTGCTTATTCTTTATGTTATTAGTGTCCCTCTTTAGGATAGAACTACTAGACTTGTTAATTTTGTATTTTATTACTCCAATGTATTTTATTTCTTGAATGATGGCTGAAGACATGCATTCTGCCACCTGCAATTTTCAATAGGCAATGAGGCATTTGCATGTCAGCCAAATTGCATAGATGTGTTTTGGGAAGATTTTTTTTTTTTTTGCCTTTCTCTCACAGACTTATTTCCTAAAATAACACAACTGTAGAAACTTGATCTATACATTCATTAGCACTTGCATATATTTACATCCAGCAGTAAGCTTATTTGTAGGTGACTAATTACCAACTGTCTTCATACAGTGCTTCAATTAATGTTTTCTTTTGTTACAAGACAAGGACAAGCCAACTCAAATATATATTGTAACTTACTGTTCAATGTTGAAAAAAACCCAAAAAAACTCTAAATGCATTTGCTGGCCTAGAAAATCACCTGCAAGAGTTGCAGGCACTGATATGGACTCTAAATCATCACTGCCACCATCAGCTGAAGAGAAGTATTTGAACAAAGAAAGTCTGTAGGATTAGCTTTTACAGAAGTAAAAGGCTCTGAGAGCTGACTGGCACCAGTGTGGTCATTTTCACTCCTATTTTGATAATCAAATGAATGGTAATGACAGACCCAAGGTTTACTGTTCTGCTGTTAGCGATCTTTGCAAAAATCTCTTCTCTTTCAAGGCAAGTCCAAACACAGACATTTACAAGCATGACATGAGCCCTATTCCAGTAGGTCAGAAGAAAATACATGCCTTTACACCCATGCTCAGCTTTGCTGACAGCTAAGAAGTTGGGAAAAAAAGAAAACTTGGTGCACAGGGAACTGCTTCCATGATCTCACAGGACACAGTCTGCCAGCCAGGCTGGCTATAAATGGATTGACACTGCACCACCACAAGCCTTTTGCTAATAAGCCTGCAAAGGGAGCTAACAAGCCCAGCAAATCTTGTCAATATCTCACTGTGCTGCTAATTAACTGCATATTAAACAAGCTTCACTTGGTTGGTTTAGCTTTAATAGCAGCCAGCTGTATGCAGTACAAATGAAACCATCCCTCAGCTTCTCTTGCTTGGACTATATTAATGGCAAAAAAGTCAGAGGATCAAACACTCGTGTTAATTAAATAGCCAAGCTTGAATAAAATTATTAAACTAGCAACAGACATTATTAAAACCATAAAAGGCTTTTTTTTTAATGGGAAGGGAATTAATAGGTTTGAATGCAAAATTGAAGCTTGAATTACATATATATATGTATGTGTGTGTATATGCATATGTGTATACATACACAAATTAAGTTATAAAAATATAAACAGAGGAAAGCATTCCTGGTTAATATCTCCACAAATTGTTTGTAACTGAAAGCAGTGTGTCCTTATCTTAGGGTCCTTTTTTTTCTCTGAGAGTTGTTTTGTGTGCCTCTGTAGTCTAATGTCAAGATTAGATTCACAATCCATCAAGGCAGCCAGGTGGGAAATATGGCCCTAAAAAACAGAGAGAAGGATTGGCTCATTCCAGGGATCTAGTCAGGGAGCTGTGGGCATATCCACTAATTCCTAAGGGAAGCTCAGCAGAGTTTTCAGGATTTGAGCAATCTCTGCATCTCTTTCTTTTAATTAAGTTGTTCCATATGCCTGGGCAGGATGTGAAAGACTACATGACTGCAGGAAAAAACCCAATATTGTATTTATTAGGCAATTACATATTTTTCATATGTCGAATATAATCAATTGTTTTAGCTGTCAGAGCTCCTAGTCTGTGAATATAAATGAGTTTTCAAGTATGTTAGCCAGTGATTTGATAAAGTGTGGAAAGTTGTGAGGATTGACAATGAAAGAAGCCCAGGGTTGAATAATTCTTACTGCCTCTGCAGGCAAGAGGAAATAAAAGCCTCACGTGGAGTTTCTCAAAGGAAAGAGAAGTATTCCAGCAACATCATCACTTCTCTGTCCTGAGCCTAATGGAAATCTCTGTGGCACCAGAGATCTGTTCATGAAAACCCAAATTTCATCCTCAATCCAACCCCATAGAAACTCAAACAACAAATGAGCCTGAAGGGTCTGACTCTGCAGTTGTTGTGGTATATGATTAACCAGAAAGGGCTCCTGCCTCTGGCTGAGCCACACAATTCCTACCAAAGCCTGGGGAAGGTGCCCTGCAGAAAATGCACTGCCCGTTTCCTCTACAGCAGCAAAACTCATTAAACCATCACTTGGAGTTTTCACTGCATGGGCAGAAGATTTCCTTCTCCCTGGCTGGAAGATTGAGATTAGAGATGATTGCATTTGACATGACTTAGTTTTCAGTTTTCAGTGTCTACCAACTTGATAAGAGCCAAGGGTACTGAACAAGGAAATTTGTGTTTCCTCTTTAAAACAGCTGCAGGAGGATGGTATCACTTTTAAGGCAGCAGATTTTCTGATGGGGAAAAAACACACAGAGGGTGTATTTGACTAAAACCACAAAAAACTTCTACTGGAGCCAAATTTGATTAAGTTTCATGAGTTTTTCATATTTGCAAAGTACCTGAAGCCCATTTCACCAATGGGTAGAATGGGCCTGAGTGGGTTTCCAGAATTAATGCACAGCAGAACCTGGTAAACAGCTTGCAAATACAGAAGTTTAGAATGATTTTGTACTCATATTTCCTTTAGCCACAGTAAAATCTGCTATGGATAGTTACTCACAGAAACCATACTTAGAAGGACTGTTGTAGCAATGTTTGGATGAAAACCTAGGAAAGAATTTAAGGCACTCTGCAAGATGTTATACGGGTACCTTGAGAAATCTGACTCCAATAGAGGGGGTATTAGGAGACATTGGAAGCATCTGAATTTATCTCCAATATATAGATCTTCTGATATCTGCAGGATCACTTGCAGGGAGAAATGTGGGAAATTCTTAGCTGTACTTGATAAAAACAAACCATATCAGTACTTGATATCTCAAAACATGGAAAATAGGCTTAATACCACCTATGCAATAGCTGGAAATCTGTCAGTGATATTTTCCTACCCACTTTAGTCTCTGAAAATTAGGAGTAACAGGCCTGAATCAATAAGATGTATTTATTTTGATCATATAGAATTTTGTGTTGGATAGCTGAAAATCCTATAGTTTGAGGAGTAAAAATTCTAGGGATGCTAGTATTATTCTTAGGAAGTAAGAAGTAGGATTTATGAGTTTAGCTGATTTTTAAAATAGAATTTGCTGATCTCCTGATTTCTGTTTGTCTTACTAACTCTCCTCACTTTTTCATCTTTATGTATGTTATTTATTAATGCTCACAGGCGTAGAAGTGTATTTGCTTTCCTAACTCTGCTACCCTCATGCCTTTGGACTGATTATCTTTTGGCATTTTATGTTAATCCTTGGTAAGTGATTTACTTGTTTTTCCATATGCAATGTGTAAACAATGTGAATTTCTATGACATGAAAAATGTGTGGTACCTTTGTTCTGAAATGGGTCAAAGCTTTTGAAGATATAATTTTCTTGTACTGGAACACAGACTGGCGAGGATGTGGGTATCAAAGTATTTGCTACCCTGCTTCATCTGGTTTGTCTGTTTATCCTCCAACCCATTCTGGTATTAAAAAGCTACTCTTACAGTGGTCATCAAATCCATCTCATTGCTGTCTTTGCAATTTTTGCTGCTTCATTCCAAGTCCTGGCTTCTTCTGTCCTGGTTATTTACATGTTCATTGCCTGGCATTGACTGCTGCTGTTCTCTTACTAAACTTGCCTGATTGTGCCCCACCTGTTTGGCGTGTGATGTCAAATGCATTTGTTTTTCAAAGATGCTCTTATGCTCTCCTGACATCAGTGGAAGTTTTGCTTTTGAAAAAAAATCAGTTCACTGAGAATGGATACAACTAGGAGTCCCAAATAGTAAAAATAGGGTCACTGTGTGCACATCTCATGGTGTATGTGCATATTTAATACTTTAGTCTGTAAATAATTTCTAAAGATTTAGTAAAGACCTGATTGTTTTCTTGAAAATACCTAACAAAGCCGCTCGTCTACTTAGAACCAGAATTGTTTTATAAACCACTGAACAAATAATATGACTGCAACCCCAAAATGCCTAATTCATATAAGGAAACTTAAGTTCCTGGTAGTCTTGGGTCCAAGTTTTAGGGTTTTACAAAAAGAGGTGGCACTGAGGTTAAGGTTTTTAGTTCCCAAGGATTTTCCCTGGTCTTACCATGAGGCACCAAAGCTCTGGCAGGCAGACATCAACATTGTCAGCACAGGGATTTTTGAGACCGAGTTTCCTTGAGTTACAGTGGGTCTGTAGAAAAACCCATCTGAATTTTCAATGGGCCTAGAAATGAGAAATCTCACCTTTCCAGATGTGTAATTTCTTCAGAGGTTTCCCCTTCAATCAATCTACCTGTTTTAGTCTAGATGATTAAGTGTACAGGAGCTGAAGTGGAACGAGATGAGATTAATCCCTCTCTTTGTATTTTAATCTGTAGAGTAAATGGAATAACAGATGAAACACTAGCTGATGTTTCAGATGCTTTCGTTTTGTGCACAAGTTGGTTTCAAACATTTATGATCGTTCAGGAAACAATTGCAATGCTAAGAAACAAAGGCCTCTTGAGACTATCAAAGCACACAAAATTCTTACTGAGAAATGTATGGCAATCATTTGTTTTATTGCCTCTTGAAGTGTTCCTTGGAGAAGCATTCTTAGAAGCATTTCTTTCATAAAGAGTATTTAGAGGGTTTTTTTTTTCCTTTTCAGATTAATTCTTATGTGTCTGACATTAAAAGGTTTACCATAGTCACAGGGGATAGAGGTGTGCTGAATAATTTAGTGGAATTAACTTTAAGATTTCACTGGAAAAAAAATCTTTGAAGATGGAAAAGAAATACTACTTGTTTAGGTGTACAGTACATATGAATATATGATATTCAGATATGAATACAGATAACATGATAGGCTGAAGAGCTTTATAATTCTAATCTCCACATTTATATTAAACTGATATTGTCATAGCTCTTGTTAATTCTGCAGGCAAAGCTCCTTGTCTAAATGGAAATGTACCTTGACAAAATAACAAAATTACTACAGGTTGTGGCTGTTCCAGAAACTGAATATTTTGTAAAATTTAATTTTGGAAAGTAGTCCTTTATTGTTTTTAATGTAACTTCTAAATGTAACAAGGTAGAAAAATAAAAATACTCAGCTTTTTAATATTTCTTTCTGTATATTTTCATTATTTAGAATTCAAAAGTCTTCTCCTTTAATTTACTAATTGAAGCTGTGAACCAAGTGATCTAGACATAATTTTCATATCACCATGAAATTAGAAAAACATAATGTGAAAAAAGAACAGATATTGTTTAATGCCTGGGAACTAAAAATTGACACTACTAAAATTCCTTCTGAGTAAGCAAGAATCTATTTGAGCTCTGTGGCTGATGGAACAGAGGAGATCAGTATTTTTAGACCTCTGCCCAAGTTATTTCAGCGTGCTTGCCTTGTGTATTTAATCTTATTGTTGCCTTTTTTTTTTTTTGTGGCAACAACAAAATGAACACACACCCCCCTCCAAAAAAACACCTGGTGGTAGTTGGTGTAGGGCAGTTCTTAAGTCCAAAACTTTGGGGTTTACTGCTTAACACACTCAGAAATCTGCTCACAACTGTTGCTAGTGAATGACATCACTCATAAATCATTGTTTTTTACATGACTGGCATAATTACCTCCAGCTATTAAAAGTCAATTAAATTATTAAATTATAAAGATTTAAGCTTGAATCCTGCTGCGGTCAGTAGGATATTTCCCATTGTCTTCATTTATCATCATAAGCAGGTTATGAGACAGGCCCTTTGTTTTTTCCTTCACTTTTTCTTGAATTTGCAAGTGGAGGTCTTGTCCCTTTACCCAACAGATGCTTCTCATTCCCAGTTGCTCTCCAGTGTTGACATCCAATTTTCAAGCTCAGATGGGACTCAGCCCCAGCCCACCCAAAGCCGTCAGTCAGGATTTATGGGGCACCCTTGGCTTTTTCTGGGCACAGATTTTTCCTTTTCAATGGCAGGTCATTCTCAGAGACACAGAATGGGATATGCATCCCACTGGAGTGAACAGAAACATTGCTATCAGCTTAAAATTGTCCAAGTCATTATCACCAATCTCCTCCTGAGTATGATGAAAAAATACATATTCTTAAATCAGTACTGTCTTTGAATAAAGGTTGTACAACTGTTTAGTGAATGAAAAGCACTTCCTGTTTTGTTGTTTTTTTTTTACAGGAGTAAAAATGGATTAAAGAAGAGAAAGCTGACCAAGTATGTAACTTCTTTGATACTTAAAGGAATAAGTCTTAGACTAGATAGGCCTTATGGAATACATGGCATAGTGGTATTTCAGTTACAAATACAGAAAGCTTCTTGATGGACATATCCCAAGAGAGAGACCTGAAGGCAGAAAACAAACAATAATTGAACAAAAGCAATTCTGCTCAATAGATTGTAGTAAAGCATACAAAATCAGTCATCAGGGGAACGATCAATTACCCAACTTAGTGATTTCAACAGAGCTTATCCTTTGTTAAAAATTGCAAATGGTGAAAAAACTGGGATGCATTTGTTTGCAGTGATATTTCCCTGTTGACATGGGGCTCTCATTACAGTTGTTGCTAGAACATTAGATCATTAATGCTAGCGGGAAAACAGGAGTAATTAAGTGGTGATAAGACAGGTTCCTTTGGGCATATTGCCTCAAAGTAAATGAGAAGATTACTGTGTACATGCTTCAGCAGCTTGTAAATTAGAGTATGATAATTGGGTGAGGGAAGCTGTTTACCTGTGTTTCGTTACTCAGAGCATCAGACTAATTATTTCTGTGTTATGTTCAGGGGCTGTGCCTGCCTAACAGATAGATCTCACCTGAAAAAAAAAAAAGTGTGGAAAGATGGGAGTCATTAAATCAAGGCTGATTCGTACCTACTGAAGCTCTCCATGCTTTTGTATAGTTATATACCACTTTTGTTTAGCCACCACTCTCTCTGGGAAGAGAGTTTGACTTATAATTGCAAATGTGTATAGTTCTCAAAGCCAGCAGAGAATGCAGTCAGGGCAGTGGCATCCAAAATGTAATACAGCCACCATTTGGTGGCCCTGAACCACAAGGTTTGTCCTTCTGGCATTAACAGCTGCAAATAGATATTTATGACTTGAGAGTATTCTGGAAGAAAGAAATGGAAGGTACTACAAAAATCAGTTTGTTTTTTTTTTTCACCTAATTTCTCTGCATTTTTCTTTTAAAGCCCTGTCCAGTTGGATGATTTCGATGGATACATCAAGGATATGGCCAAAGATTCAGATTATAAATTTTCTCTGCAATTTGAGGTAAATCTCTGAGGATTCTCTGCTGCCTGCCATGCCCAGATCAGCTTTTTCAAGATGTTAAGGCTGCATGGCATGCTCCTGTGTGCTCTGTGTTGGTCAATCTGTGGTGTTGCTGGACAGGCCAGCTTCTCTTCCTCTCCTGCAGAATTCAGAACTGGAGCTTGATGTTGTTAAATCCTGCATTCAGTAAACTGATTGGAGTGCCTTGTCACATTCACTTTGAGTTAACTGTCAGAAAGACACGCTTGCTTTAAGTTTGGAACATACTGGCAACCTGGGATTAAATTTGGGATTTTATGTGCTTTCTTTTATATATATGTCCTTAATTTGAGAGGAAGCACTGAAATCAGAAAGTAGCATTAGAAATCTCTATAAGAGCAAGGAGATTTCTCTGAGAGAAGATCAGGTGCATTCTGTTAATTACCCAAAATTTAAAATCAGTTTAGTACTACAAAACTAAACCCCATCCCTATCCTGGGGCTATTTCCCAAAGATTTAAACGAGAGAAGGCAGTGGGGAGGACAGAAAATTCCCCTGATGCACCATATATCACATGTAACTCCTGAAGATGATGACTAGAAAGACCTTCCAAGCATTTCCCCAGGACTGAAAGCCACCTGAGGGCTTGAAGAAGCCCCTTTGAGGGGAGCAGAGGGGACAACCACAGAAATAACTTAGCAAGCCCCTGGTTTGGCAGTGTGTTGGCAAGATTAGGAGGAGAAACCCCAGCACTGCTCTCCAGCTGCTCAGAGCCCAACTCAGAGACGTCTAGTAAGGAAAATCAGTGTCATTCTACTGCCAATTTGTGATTTATGAGCATTTTCTGCCTGCTGCCTGCCACAAGTAACCACAGAGAATTATTCTCTGGGTGTTTTTGAGGCTGACCTTGGCATTTTCCTTTCTGTTATCTCAGGAGCTGAAACTGATTGGGCTGGACATCCCCCACTTTGCTGCTGATCTCCCCATGAACCGCTGTAAAAATCGCTACACAAATATCCTGCCATGTAAGTACAACACGCACTAAATCCTAGCAGAATCCCTAGAGAGGGAAAGAAAAGTTTTAATAAGAAAATTGGAGAACCAGGAGGTTTTCTAAGATGGATAAAAGCCTGTTCAACAATCCTGCTCTTACAGAGAAACAAGCAAGGGATATTTTTTGTTAGCTTTGAGTAGATGTGGCTTGCTGGAAATGTTTATTATGGCAAGAGTTTGGAGGTGAGAAACACAAAGTCTTTCATGCTACTGAGTAGTGTTACTGTGTTTCTCTTACAATTTAATGAAACATTAAGGAGCCCAAAGGGACAGCACTGGGAGGGGGTGTTTGCAGAACACTAATGATGGTGTGTCCATGCAGTGTTTGCTGAAGCGATGTTTTTTCTCTTAGTCAACACAATCTATTTTTTAATAGATTATTTTTAGCCATTCCTATAGGACTAATTCAAATTTTTGCCTAGTTGGAGATGAGTGCCATATTTGAGAGGCGATTTTTTTTCTAGTATCTTTTTCCTTTTACAGATGATTTCAGTCGTGTCCGGTTAGTCTCAATGAATGAAGAAGAGGGATCTGACTACATCAATGCCAACTACATCCCTGTGAGTACAGAGGTCTGCTCAGGGTGCAGTTCAGTCTCCTGCACACCAGGCACAGCTGGGCCCTTGAAAAC
>VZSR01001863.1:2849754-2862899 GCA_013398615.1 Brachypodius melanocephalos
AAAAAAAAAAAAAAAAAAAAAAAAAAAAGGGTGGAGGGGGAAGGTTTTTTTGGCAAATTTTGCTACAGCAGCTGTGAATCTTTGTGAAACTTTGATTAGACTGGTAGGGAAATGTTAAAATGATTCAGTGGCATTTTAGAGATAGCAAGGTAAAACATAAATGCTCAAATGAGAAATCTGAATTCTCAAATGAGAAGTTTTTCTAGATTTCTACTGCACGTGGGGAAGAAAGGGCTAAGCCAGACACTCCAAATGCACAAAATGCACACAGCCCAGATGGTGTGTGGAGAGAACTTCTGCTTTCTGCCTCCTCCCTGGTGCTTCCCCTGAGCCTCCCTCCACCTGGCAGACAGCAGCCACTTACCAGGGGAAGCACCCACGGTTTCAGGATAATTAAACTGTGCACAGAGCTGTAGGCAAATATTTTGACACTGGGGGTTGGCTGAAAGCTCATCAGCTCTCTCCACTCTCCCCTGAGCTTGTGCATTCCCTTAGGCTTATCCCTGTAGTGCCTTGAGAGGCTACCTGGAAGAGAGGCTGGACAGAGTTAAAGGAATAAAGTAGGTATTTATTGAAAGGCCTTCAAAAGATTCACCTTGGGCAGTGCAAGAGCCTGGCCAAAGCTACACCCAAGATGGACAATGGGTCACAAGTTTTCACACTTCTATAAGTTTTGGTCCATTTCCATACTGGAGTTAATTGTGCAATTACAGCTTCAGGTTATGAAGTCCCATCCTCTCAGATTGCTCTCCTCAATTGCTGTTGTTTATAATTTTTGGGCCTGAAGCTGCAATGGAGTCCTTGGTTCTCAGGCTGGAAAAGGATTGTTTGGTTTGAATAAACTGTGAGGAGAACTTGCTAACACTTTATATGAAGTTCAGAGTTATATAGCAATGCAGTACAGAACCTGGAAAACATGGAAGCTAGAACTTCTCTGCCACAAGGATTTGCCCCTCTGGTAGCCTCTGGTGGCTGGAGAGCAAAATCCACTGGGCTGCTCTGCTTGGACAGGAGGCAGGGCAGCTCTGCAGCTCTTGAGGAAGAGGCCTTTCACTCGGGGACCACAAACAAATGAGCATTTTTGTAATCTTGCTGTGGACAGAGCTGACCCGGGCTGTGCTGAGTCAGTTATGGAGAAAGGAGGAGCCCTTGGATGAGTCACTGGAGCCACTTCTCTCTCACTGTGGCATTGCCCAAGTGTGCAATGCTGAGCCACAAAATCTTTGCCTGTGCTTGGCTTCTCTGTGTCCAGAGCATAAACCTGAGCACTCACACTGCAAGGGGCTGAGCTCAGATACAATCAGGACAGAAAAACGTCCCAGGGTTCACAACTCAGGAATCTTCTGTCACACAGGAGTGTGGATAACAGGATCTTAAGCAGCAGTCCCTTTCAGTTCTGCTTTTCATCTCTGTAGTTCTGCTTACAGCACAGGCTGACCATGGAAACTGGGACAAACACGTGATGTTAATGCTGGGTTTTTCTGATAATCAGCTCTCCACTGAATCCCTGCCTCCAAACACAGAAACCAGGGATGATCTATCTCTGTGCTAACAGAGGTTTGTCACTTAGGTCAGACATGGCCCACTCAGAACAGGCAGCAAATTCTCTATAGTGCAAAAACTGGGATTGAGCTGATTTGCAGAGATGTCTGGAGGAAGCCACTTGTGGAAAGTGCTCCCAAATCACAAATAATTTTATGATCCACATACAGTGGTGGCAAGGAATTGCCCAATTTGCACAGGATCATGCTGTGTGTTGGACATATTTTTTGCTCTTGCCAGGAATATAAAATAGCTTTCTAAGTGCACTTTTGATGATGCAATCTCAGCACATATGGTCACAGCAGATGCCAAAAGGGTCATTCTGTGTTTTTTTATTATAGTCTTAATAAAATCTTAGTATTATAGTCTTTTGGTTTTGGAGAGGAGAAAGGAGACTTTCCAACTAAAATCATGTTAACAGGTATATAGGAAAGGGAATACATGCACATAAAGCATCTTAGCATCTGTTAAGAGCATTGTCTCTTTTATTTTAAGCAGCATTCTAATTACTATTTTATTAATTTAAGGCCTTATGACATAAACACATGCATATAATCCTGTTCCATTGATACCAGTGACTGAAAATCACCACAGGCACTGCTCAGGATGAGCAGACTGGGTAACCATAACTGGTTTTATGCCTGTAGCTAAAAAAACCCTAAAGTTACATTATCTGGAAGGAGCTGTAACTTTTTTTTAGGGTTCTTATTACTTGCTGTTTTAATGTTGCCTTTTCTGCTCTCTGGGCAAATGATTTGTGTGGTAACAGCTTCATCTTCTTCATTTTAGATTGCTTATGCTTTGGGAGCATCAAAATCTAGCAAAAGTTGTCACAAAATAAATACAAAAATTAATTTCTTTATATTAGAAATCACTTTTAGAAGTACAAATTGAATTTGAGCAAGCTAAAATGAATATGAGAAATACCTGCTCTGAAGCAATTACCCTGTTGATAAAACCAGGACCTCTTTGTCTTTTAGGGTTATAACTCACCCCAGGAATACATTGCAACCCAAGGACCACTGCCAGAAACTAGAAATGATTTTTGGAAGATGGTTCTCCAGCAAAAATCACAAATTATTGTTATGCTTACTCAGTGCAATGAGAAAAGACGGGTACGTAACAAAACCTTGTATATGGTATAAAAGAAACCACTCTGAAAAGGAGCTCTTTTATGCTTAGTGAATGTCTTTACATTGTTTCTGATCACAAGGTAGCATCACAACCAGCCCTGGAATGGTGTCTACCTTCCCATTTCAGGACCTTCTTCGACATTCTCTGATGTTCCCTGGCCTCCTCTGACCTCCTTTGACCTTTCCTGGGCTTCTTGATCTTTGTCCTTTCTTGACCTTATTGGACCTTCCCTGACTTGCTGCACCTTCTTCGACTTTTCCTGACCTTCTTCAACTTTCTTTGACCTTCTCTGACCTTCCTTGACCTTTAATGACTTTTCCTGACCTTCTTGGACCCCTTCTTACCTTTTCTGACCTTCTTTGACCTTCTTTGACATTTCCTGAACTTTTTCGACATTACTTAACTTTCCCTAACCTTCTTCAACCTTCCCTGATTTTCCTTGACCTTCCCTGACCTGCTTTGATGTTGACTTTCCCTTTCTTTAACCTTCCTCAACCTCCTTTGAACTTCTTTGACAATCCCTGACCTTCTTCTACCTTTTCTGCCCTTTTACCTCCCCTGACCTCATTATGAAACCTCTCCTCAGGCCTTCTGTGATTTTGCACTTTTAAGTTTAAATAATTATAAAATACAAGTTCCATCTTTACATTTCCCCTTGATATTGTAATAGAAATACTTGGTGTATTATTTGGGGTGGGGGATGTTATATGGACATTCTCTTTCCCAGGGTTTTGCTCCATTTAGATCTATTATATCAGGAAGGATAACAAAAGGCTCTTTTTTTGTATTCTTCACTGTACTAAAACTGCCCTTCTGAAAACAACTACATAGCTGATGGCCACAATTAAATGGGAATGGTCAGACTGGAAGTCATAACAGGATAAATTACCTTTTATTGCAGCATCACGTTAACAGTGCTGCAGGCATTGCTGAATCTGAGGTTCTGTGTTATTTTTCGTGTGCTTCTTTCTGTGTATCTTTATGTAAGTGTATCTTTCTACAAATACAAATATGCTTGGATTTCCCTCTGTTTCAGGTGAAATGTGACCACTACTGGCCTTTCACAGAAGATCCTGTTGCATATGGGGATATCACAGTGGAGATGCTGAGCGAGGAGGAGCACACGGACTGGGTGTACCGCAGCTTCCGAATCAGCTATGTGAGTGAAATGCTTTTCCAAAGGACTGGGAATCCTTTCAGTCCAGCCTTTTCTTCAACTTTTGTCCATTTCTGGCATTCAGCAGAAAACACTTAAGAGAGATCAATGTCCTTACCCTCACTTCACGCAGACAAATGATGAAATCACAAAACTTTCCCCTAAAATTGTTGTCTCTGAATTTCTCAGCAAAGTGCAAGGCTGAAACAAAAGTAGTACCAGAGCTCTGGACACATCTGTGGTACCAATAATTACTGACAAAAAATGTGTGAATTTTTTCTTTTCTCTATCTCAGGCACACCTTCTTGCTATAAATTATTCAAAATTTGAAAATACCAATGGAAGAATTGCAAATATTTTTCGAAAGGGCAATTCTGCAATAATCATGTCTACCTGTAAATTATTGAAACAAATGTGAGAGCATGTGGCGTCCAAATGAAAGCTCCCCAGACTTTCAGGCGTTTCCTTCCACCTTTGTTTCCTACATCAGCTCATTGCCAGCATCATCTCGTGAAGAAAAGTTTAAGGATATGGAGAGGATGTGGAAAAAGCTGTGCGCTGGCAATTCACAACTGATCCAGGACCTTATGTGTTGTGTTGAGGATCTTACTTCATCTAAAGCCAGTAGAATTTTTATCATTGTAAATTGAGGGTTTTTTATAATGAGCTTTTTTCCTAAATGTTTCTTTCTTCCCTTTGATTTTTTTTGTTGTTGTTTTGGGGGGGTTTTTTTTGGTTTGTTTTTTTTTTAAACTTGAAAAGAAAATCTCTCAAGAGTCCAGGCTTGACTGTTTGCCAGCAATATTGTTTTTTATCTGTGGCAAAATGAGAAAAGGAGGAGGAATGAAATAAAAAGAGGAAAAAAAGCCCAGAGTTGAAAAATGTAACAGTTCTTGATTTAAAAACAAAAAAAGATGAGACTACCACAGGGACAAAAAGCAAATCCCAAACCCAGAAACAGGAAGTTCATACCATTTTGATAATGACGACCTGATATCCCCCCAACTTTGTAATCAATTAGCATGTTTGTTCTTTGCCAAATTTTGGGCTGGCTTCAGTCTTTTTAGGCTGTATGTGGAGAAAAAATGAAAAGCACTAAATGACAAGAAAGCCCTCAGTGTGACTGGATATGATGCCACTGCTAAAACTCCTGTTCTGCTTCTCCCACCAGGCTGATGAGGTGCAGGATGTGATGCATTTTAACTACACTGCCTGGCCAGACCACGGTGTCCCCACCACCAACGCTGCCGAGAGCATCCTCCAGTTTGTACAGATGGTCAGGCAGAAATCAGCAAAGACTAAAGGCCCCATGGTCATACACTGCAGGTAAGTGCTTCAAGGAAAAGGTGGCAGAACAAGGTGTGACATTAAATAGGCTGGGAAACCATGAGAAGGAGAGATTTTGGGGTTCTGCTCACCTGTTGGCTGAAGGTGGTTCTCTCTGGTGTTATGCAGCTCTCCCCTGTAACCTCATGGAGAAATTCACAGAGGATATTGTTCCATGATTCTTAGTATCAAAAAAGTGCTCAATAAGCCAGGAGAGAGATTTATATATAATATTATTAAATCAAACCCTGTATTTGCTACTTAATTGTTCTGGGAAGGAACAGAAGCAAGTATCAGAGAGCTGGGCAACAGCTGCAGTGTTTTCTTTTTATCAGCGAGGATTCTTCTAGCAGCAAAGAGGGATATTTTCAGATAGAATTTTTAGACTATACTGTGCATCTTAGACACATAGATTAAAAGTAACAATGCTACGAAATTAGTAGGGGGAGGAGAGAAAGAACATATCAATCAACTCCTGCAGCAATTGTTCTCAGGCTTTAAAAAAGGCACAGAACGAATTTATCAGTTAATCTGTCCAATTAACACGTTAGAAATTCCATTGTATTCATCGTATTTGAGAAATTAACACAATGAAAACCAAAATAGAGACCTGTTTTGTGACGGTTGTGTTGAACTGTGTTGAGATGAACTGTTAAGCATTATTGCAAACACTTTAAAGGCTTTTCAGAAAAAGTATGACAAAACAGAAGGAAGAACTTTTGCTAAAATACATACTCTTAGTAGTAAGTAAGGTGTTGGGATGCTGAAATTCTGTGGAACCTCTAACGTTGCACTCATTGAAATCTGACTTAAACATCACATGTGAAATTGCAATACAAAGAATCATACACACGTGAGAAACTCTAAATGAAAGCAGTGTGTATTTTTTCTAGTTGCTAAACTTCCCTTTGGGGAAAATGATGATTTTTCAGCTGAGTGGTAGTTATTTCTCTCTCATGCTCCTAAGGCAGAAGTCCTGGAGCGCAAACCCTTCTGGGTGGTTTGTCCTTTGGGGACAAACTGCAGTAGTGCCAAGAGCTTTGCAGTGTGGAGTCCTGCAGGTGTGACCCCTGCTGCCTCTGGGCATCCCTTGCTCCTGAGCAGGTCTCTGCAGTTCTGGCTCCAACCCCTGGAGTTACAGGGGTCTCATGAAGTCTGAGGGAGGCAGCAGGAAGAGCAGAGAGCTAAGGGTGGGTGAGGGTGTGTGTGTGTGCAGGTTCTGTGTGTGAGCGCACTCACTGTGCCCAACCAATGGACAAAGGCAAATCCCACAGTAAATCTCACAGACCAACCAGCCTGCCTGGCCTCAGATTAATTCTATCTGATTGTTACAGCTGCAGGGCCACTGCTTTTGCTGTGTATCCCCTTCAGAAGAGCCTGGAATGAGATGCATGTCTGTGTGTGTTGCAGTGCTGGCGTGGGACGGACGGGAACGTTCATAGCCCTGGACCGGCTCTTGCAGCACATCCGTGACCACGAGTTCGTGGATATTTTGGGCCTGGTGTCGGACATGAGGTCCTACAGAATGTCCATGGTGCAGACAGAGGTAGGATCTGTTCACTTCAGCACTGTGACAATGTTGTTGTGCCCATTTCATACCCCTCTTTAGCATGTTCATGTCTAATGACTGTTGTTCCCCCTGAGTGCTTGGCAAAATCACTATGAATCAATATAATCAAGTTCTCACCTTCACTGTGATATTGTCACATTATTGATCTGCTGCACAGGTGGGTTTGATGATATATCTGCAATCTCACTGTCTGCCAGAGGAAATGAGTTATTCTCACTTTCTATGAAATGAATATGCAGACAATGCATTAGAAGAGATTAACATATGAAATTTTCAAACCACAGTGTAAAGAGCTGGGTTTGCTGAGGGGATTAATGGCTCATGAAATTATATCAGTATCGGGCAGCCTTGTTCAAGTATCATCCAGCCAAGTGCTGGAGATCATTACACAATGGAATTTCAAACAAGCCAAACAGACAAAGGATTGTGAGTCTGCCAGACACCATCCTTGCTCCTCTCCCTACCCAAATATCTACTGGGTAGTTCTTCTGTTTTTAGGACAAAAATGTATTAGAGACAATATATACTGGGGAAAAAAAAAACCCACACAAACTCTTCAAGGCAGATTATATGCATCTTCCCAATTTCCCTAGTAATGAGGGGAAGATTTCATATTTCATGCCTCTTGTACTCTTCCTTGGTTGGACACACAGAATAAGCAGGCAACCTCCATGCAGTTGGAAGTGCCACCATCAGGCTAGGTTGTTTGTTGCCAAATTTTTTTGAATTGAGAGCAAAACAAAAAGAAACTTGTAGCAGGGAGAGGAGAGGAAGAAGAAAACCTGCAGTGACAACAACTAGCATCTGGAAATGAAAAAAAAACAGGCATTTTTAGTCCATTCTGGATCATTACTATCAAACTGCCACTTTTCATCACAATTCACTGTATTAATCCAAAGGCAGATCCTTATGTAAATGTCAGAGGAATAAAACGCTGATGTTTGATTGATTTCAGCTGCAATTGTTACCACTTCAGAGGTGATCTGGGTTTTTGTAGGGTTTGTTTTTTTTTAATATTTCGTTGATTTTTTTTTTCATGTAGAACCTCAGTCTGCCTGGAGCTGATGTTAAGGGCAGCTACTGAGCTCCTGCTGCTACAGGCAGTGGCCAAGTGACACTGACACTCAGTCACAGAGGCCACCAAACAGGTTTTCCTTACAAAATCTGAAACCACTGACAGCTCACCTGAGTTCACATTGTCTTGTATGTTGAAAACTTGGCAGCGTCTCTATGAGCAGTTTAAAAACACAAATGGCATGGGCCCAAAAATGGGTTTAGAATGGTGAATATCCTGAACTGAAACCAATCTCTTCAATTAACTACTCTGAACAAAATTGAAGTTTTCCTTTTATTGATAAAGAAGTCAAACACCAAGGAATGTGAACTTCATTAAAATATTTCAGGTGCATATGTGGCATGGGTGCAATTTGTTGCACATAAAGCATTCAGATACCTTTCTTGCAATTTATTTCTTTTTAGGCAATGTAAAGTAGACTGACTTTAATTCAGATTCAACTCTTCTGTCATCATTCAGGTTATTAATAGGTGATTATAGTGCCAGGTGGATTTCATGCTCCCTCTTCTGCTGCCTGTAACAATTGTGGAATATTATTTGGGAGCTGGTAACTCTCTGTGCCTTGTGAAGGGCTGAAGTGAGAGACGTGGAGCTGTGCAGGCTGTTACTGTGAACTATCAAACTGTTTCACTGGTTGGGGTTTTGCCATGCCTTCTGAGGTGCAAAAAATGCGCATTTATTTGGTCTTTTCTTCTAGGAACAGTACATTTTTATTCACCAGTGTGTGCAGCTGATGTGGCAAAAGAAGAAGCAGCAGTTCTGCATCAGTGATGTCATATATGAGAACGTCAGCAAGTCCTAGTTCAGAGCCACAGGTGGTAAGTCAGGCAAGCCTGGCCCTGTGCCATGCCCATGGCCCCACAACCCCATTCCAGAAGCTTTGCTGGCAGGTTGGGGCTTTTCTTATTCCTCTCCCATGTTCACACGAAGAGTGAGGGAAAAATCCACATAGCCTCTCACAGTAAATAATCCACTACCCTTTCCATGGCACTGTAAGGAAACATGGGTTCACTCTTGTTTAAAGAGAATCCAGAACTCCTGATGAGCCATCTAAGCATTCCCTGCCACTTGTCCTAACATGCCTTGCAAAGCTTAAAGGGAGGGAGAACTTCAGTATCTTCAGTCATTCTCAAAAAATAATTTTGCTTGGTTACCAAGGCCAGCAGAGGCTTGGGGATGCTCTTCTGGAGGGTAAGTTGGTAACCAAAAAGCTCTGGCATGAAAGAGTGGGAAGTTTTTTCCTCAGTCTAAAATCCTAGAACCAGAGAACCAGCAGGCTCTCAGACTGGTACCACCAGCAACATTAAGTGACTTGGTCTTACTTGCCCACTGACCCCCATGCCTGAGCAAAACAAGTGGCTGTGACCATGAGGTTTGCTGGTGGCGACAAGCTGTGGGGACATGTGTCACTACTCTTTGAGCTTCTAAAGGTTCATTAGGTGGCAGCAATAACCCAGCCATAACCTTTACAATCCCTTTTGGGTGGAGCAGGAAGCTGCAGACTTTGCACAAACTGCTTTTCAAGCAGCTGGTGGAGAGCTGGGCTGAATGCAGCACCTTCCATGCTGTGTCAGCAGACAATTCTGTGTCTGCTGTGTGTCTGTGGTGCTGCACATGTGCCTTTTTTAACTCCTGTGTGCATCATCCCCCTGCCTGTAAAGGAACCCCAGTTTTCCTGGCTGTCCCTCATGTTTAAGTAGGTTACTGTCTAATCTGACTCCCAGCACACAGCTGCCTGTACTGATGAGTCCCAGCCTGTGTGGAGGGTTAACAAAAGCTAAGAATTGTATTTATTTCCTTTTCTTCTCTCTAAAGCATTCTGTGTGTTCTGTTGCAGGTGAGACCATGAAGCACACCCATCTTCCCTTGCTTCTGATTTATTTTCTGTTGATGGTGTGAACGGGCAGGTGTTGTGCCATGAGAGATCACTGCTTGGCAGTGCACGGACAATGATGGAAAGAAACTTTTACCTTTCTGAAGCACTGGGGAGACAAAGCCTTAACGAGCCTGCAGTGTCTTTTGAACTGTTTAATTTCTGGACATTTTTTTTAAATACTGGACCAAATTCATCTAAACAACATGAAGGAAAAGACACTATGCGTGCATAAGATAGATTGCTCCACAGCATTGGGGTTTTGTTTGGTACTTTTGGTTAATTTCTTTCATAATTCTTTTTTTTTTTTTTTTCCTGTGCAGGTTGGGCTTAAGGTTAAAATAAGTGCAATATTTTTCTAAATGGTTGACTGAAGAGCTTTCTTCATGTGTCACTGGTCTGTCCCTAGGAGAGCAGGCATTGTTAGTATCTAATAATACCTCATTAGTGAATAGCGAGGCATGAACATACATGAAGAAATCTGGAGATTGTGAAAAGGGGCTGGGAGGGCAGGGGGGTTGCTGGGACCGTGGATTTGACTCTTTCCTTACAGCACTGATGTACTTGGGGCCTGGGGGGAGCACAAGACCTGAGGAATGGACTGACAAGAAAATTTCTGACGAGCAGAAATCCCAGCTGGGAAGCCCAAAGCAGGAACAGGTAGCTGGGACAAGGGGTGGGTTTGGTTCTTGGCTGGGCTGCCGCTAATTAAGCAGAGGGATTGCTCTTTTTGCCGACCTTTTTTCAGTAATGCCACCGATCAGGCTCTTGTTTTAGATGGATCTAATCACAGGGCAACTGAGTTTCAAGCTGGGATATACCTTAGCATATATACTATAGCATTTAACTGTCTGAGCAGTCTATGGTGCCTATACCCCTCACTCATTTATTATTTTTTGTAATTATTAACCCTGTGTAAAAAATGTGAAGCTGGTTCAGGTTGGAGGGGTGGGGGGAAAAAAAAAAAAAAAAACAAACACACAAAAAGTGCTTTAATAGACATAACTATTTTTTTCCTGAACCAGGAATTTACAATGTTACAAATACAAGGTTTTGGCATGTGAAGGGCTGGTTATCAATTTGTTGCTACAAGGCTGCCAAAGTGTCAGTATGGATTCCTGCAGGGCCTTTGGGGGCAGGGCGGGGGGCTCTTTTCTTTTTTGCTGTCCGTTTCAGTTCTAGTCAAAACAACTAGCTATATATATATTATTTTTTTGGTCTTTGTATAATTCTGGTACATCATTGTGTATTGTGACATGGATGCTGTCAGAATGGATGTTTGATGGCATTTTTGTAACCTGTTGCTTTGTGTCACCTCATTGGAAGTTAGCAGCAATGGTACTCAATGTAAACAAAGCAGACTTGAACTGGAAGTAAACACACTGGATTGCTTACCTGTGGAGAAGTCACTGTCAGCAAACAGCAAATACACCTGCACACGCTTTTTATTTCATTCACCCTGGGTCTGCTGTTACCTGGCAGAGCACCAGGGTGTAGGGCAGGAGCTCAGCTGCTCTCAGGAGCCTGACAGTCTCCTTCAGCTGCTATTCCTTTTTCTTTTTTCTTCCGAAGTTATTCCACTGGCAGGTAAATAGGTGCATACTTATCTGATAACTATTTCATCACGGTGTTGGTTACAATGGAAAACTTCCTTCAAACTGCCCCATGTATGTTATGCAAAACTGCATAGACTTAACATAATTCCCAGATAAAACAGGTCCTTGTGAGGGGTACTAAACAAACAGGACCCCACCTCTGATTACTAAATGGGTGTGAAATGCATTTCCCCTCCCTTCTGTTTTCAGGCATCTAATACTACTTCCATTAACCCCAGTCCTAGAGCAGCTGTTTCTCCAAGCACAAGGTGGATGCAGAAGGGAAGAGCACCCTGCTTCAGGGAGCCAGCTGGTAACAAGAAAGGCTTCAATGGTGCACATTTCTCCCTCACTTCACTGGTGTGCCTCAGCTGGAGGGCCTGCCATTCCAGTAGGAACAGCAAAGACTTGTCTGGCCTAAACTGAACAGAAAGCAGAATTATAAATGAGCACTTGACCATTTAGATGTTGCCTTCATGCTTTTTTAAAAAAATTGTATTTCAGAGTTCTATTACATGATTACTCAAAAAATGTGTTCATATCCCTCTAGAGAACTGGCTGGGGGAAGCAAAAAAACAACCCACAAATGTTCTTTCTCATCTACTGTCTCCTCCCTCCTGCTGGCCCACTGAGTCTAAACTTATTCTGTACCACAGACCAAACCAGGTTACTTCTAAACCATTCATTGTGCCCACAAAATGTCACAGTGTGAGCTGGCTGTAACAAAACCTTGGCTTAATGTTACAGGGTACAAAATTGCTGCAAAGATGCCCAAATCACATTGTGCAAAGGACGCTGCCTGAGCAGCCTGAATTTACTAGACGGTTTTTGAATATGTGTCAAAAATTATTCCATGTGTACAGTAGCAGGTGTGTGTTTTTCCTTTAATAGCTACTTAATCACAAAGCCAATTACAATGAAAACTCCATCAGAGTAATAGCTTTCCCTACCCCACACAGTATGCAAAACTGTGTAAGTGGACATGTGGAATGGCAATGGAAATCACCCCTCCCAGCATTCAAGACACGAGTAAAGCACTAAATGAGTCTGAAAAACGCTGTGCTTCAGTAGACTCGTGCAGAGCCTTTTAGCCTGAACTGACATGACATAATTTTGGCTTTACCTCATCATACACCTTCCGTGTAAGTCCAAAAGATCAATGCTTTGGACTCGTGCTTCATGTTAATATTGTTTCCAGCATCTGTCAAAATAAAACTCTCAAGTCATCACAGCTGTAAAGCTATCTGAAGTTTCAGGTTTGGCAACAGATTTTTTGAATTATAGGCTTCATATCTGTAGCTCTGCTGATACTATTGATGCTCTGTATTGATCTGCTACTCTTCCAGCACCTACTGACCCAGATGTCTGTAAAAGCAGCTCTGTGCAGTGAGTGACCATTTACTGAAACCAGGACAGGTTTTCTCCCTGTCTCATGCTGTGTGTGCTGTCATGGAAGCAAAAAGTAAGTAAACTCAAGAATATGACTGGTAAGAAGGTTTTAGCAGAGTGTGTTAAAGTGTGGCCTCTCCCAGCGTATCCTGTGCAGTGAGCCCTGACACCCTTGGATCTTCAGAACTGTTTCCTTCAAACCTCACCAAAACAATAAGAACAGGTCAGGAATCCTTACTTGTGCTTTATTTCAGTTTAATGTTTGGTTTTTTTGTTTTTTTTTTTTCCCTACACCTAAATTGGATTAATTTCCTCTGTCAAATAATCCTTGTCATCTTATGCTCTAAAATGGCCCTTCCCTACCCCCATTAACCACAGTCACAGCACCTGCTTCTCACTTCTAACTTTTTAAGGGCTTGTGTCAAAATTGTAATTTCATTGAGGCAGGCAAAATCTTACTTCAGCCATTTCTTTTCAGAGAATAA
>VZSR01001863.1:2862999-2886889 GCA_013398615.1 Brachypodius melanocephalos
ACGGACACAAACGCAGCTCCCGGGAAGGCGCCACCCGAGGGGAAAGGAGCATGGACCGAAAAATGCAGTGGGCCACTGAGACGAGGGAGAGACACAGCAAAGAGCCGCGCCACAGAATATGAATTTACGCACCGCGAAAGAGCCGCGCCGCGGAGCGTATACGCGTGAAAGTCCACAGACGGGGCCGCGAGCTAACGTCCAACTGGAGAGTTTTAAAAAAGGGGTAAAATGCGGACAATCTCAGCTGGCGAATTCCCGCTGCTGCAAAAGCGACCCTGGAGCTCTCTCGGTCCGAGCCGTGTGGGCACACGAGCAAAGAGCCCGGAAACGGAACTGTGTGCGTGCGCAAAATGCTTCCGGCGGGACACAGTGTCCCCGGGCGGCAATGCGGGGTGGCCCGGTCTGTTCTCAGCTCCATACGGAACGCGCGAGCTCTGCAGACGGCAGGACCCGGAGCGCATTTCCTGCTGCCAGCTCCTCGCCGGAGCTGAGGGTCCAATGCCGCTCCCTCACGGTCCCTGCGCGGGCTCTTCAACAGCCCCGGCGGCTCTGCCGGGCCGGGAGGCGGGAGCCACAAGCGCTGTGTGCCTTTTAATCTTTCCTGTATTTTTTTGCGGTGTTTTCCCTCCGCTTTCCTCCCGCGGGTGTCGGGGGTAGGCGGGGATGCCGCAGCCCCGGCAGGGCTGTGCCGGGCCCGCACGGCTCCCACCGATCCCGCTGTCCGGGCACTGCAGGGTTCACTGCGGCTGTGAGCACAACACGGCGGCGTTTGTTTTTCCTTTTCCCCGCAGCAGCTGCAGGATGGCAGCGGCCGGAGTTTCTTTCTCTTCCCCTTCCCTCTTCTTTTTCCCTGCGGGCAGCAGAGCGTGGAGTGGGTTCTGACCACCTGTGTTAATGAAGCTTTACGCACTGTGTTTGCATGCCTTGACAACGTGTTGATGGGAGCAGGGGGGTTTGAGCTTTGCTGCTGCTGTGACAGGCACCAGTGAACCCTAGGAATCTTCTAGGAAGGCTCCCTATTTTCACTCATTTCCTCTTGTAAGCTCCAAATATTACCGAGGAGTAGAAGCACAGACTCATATCCCGATATTCATTTTGGTCTGAAAACTGAGGAAGTAGTTAGAGGCCAAAATTCCAACCTAAGCAACTCAGAAACTGAAAAAAGATAAAGGCAAGCCAAAGGCACTTATGAGCAAAAAGTTGACATAGCTGCAGTAGAAAAGTAAAATCTGTGAAATACTTAAACACAGAACCAATACAGCTTCGCTCTCATCTATAATGTTGGTGCTTTGATGTAGAGCTGGAAGACTGATCTCAAAAGTATTCCCTCAAATACTTTTGATGCATCAGAACCAATCCTTAAACAGGACTGGTTTAGACAACAGACTCACCATAGTAGAAAAACTGGGCTCCTATGAAAGGGTAATTTGACCAGAATGTTGAGTTCCCATTCATAATCGTGTTTCCTTTATGCTTGAAATGCAGCCCAGGAAAATCAGTGGTGATACCTTCTTGAACAGGGTCTGGTATTCAAGCTATAGCTTGCTGCTGTCTGTAATCTGAAAACTCAAAATGCCTTCAACTCCCACATCAAAACAAAAATTCTGTGACTTACCGGGTTCCTAATTAGAAAAGAATTACATCTTACAGTTATTCATGGATTGTTTTGTTTGTTCCCTTTAAGTTATCAAAATTCTGATGGTTACAAGAGAAGTTCACCAACACTGATGAACACACTGAGAGCTCTGCACATTTCAGACTATCATTATAATTTTCGATACGATATCTCTACTGCTTCATAAACCATTTATTTCTGCACACATCAGTCATGGATATATGCACTTATTTCCCAACCCCACTCAAAACAAAAAAACAACAAACCACCAATTTCTATACAGTTCAATGCTTTGGAGCAATAAAAGTTTGTATCAAATCTCACAGATCACAGTTTGTCTGAGCAAACCCCTGTTTAACATTTCAATTGCTAGATGGTAAATAAACTGCCCCACCCAACAATACTGGTTAGAAGTGTTCATTCTGAATTAAATGTGAGGTTTCACAGTGGTTTGCTCTCCCCATGGTGTCCCAAGGGAACAAGCAGCCTAAAGGAGTGGGAAGAAGTGCCTTGCTGATGTTCAAAGGTTTGTTCTTTGAAAGCACAGAGTTGCTGAGTGAACACAGGCTGCTGAAACGCCCTACTTCCACCCAGTTAAAAAGGCAGATTGATGGCAGCAAAATAGTAAATTACTCCTAAATTACTCTCTCTTATCAAATGTCTAATAAGGCACTGATTTTGGAATTTAAAAAGACTGCTTTGTTTCCTTCTCAAAGACGTATCACATCCTTCTAAAATATTAGTATTGAAAAAATAAGCCTCACTCCTCAAATCCTAGAGAAAACATTTTGAATGAAACACTGCGTTTTACTACTGTTTCCGTTTAAACCCTGCACTATTTTGAAGAAAACATTTTATTTTCATTTGGGGAACCCCAAATGAGATCTGCTTTTGATTTCTTACCACTGCCAACAAAATGGAATTTCAAAACCTGCACAGCAGCATAAGGGTGAAGCTCCTTGCACTGCTTTAAAAACCACCAAGGAAATCCCAGCAAACAGGGAAATATTTGTCTCAACACCATTCAGATTTCACAGACTATAACACAGAATTCAAAATGGTTAGTTCAAAGGGTAAATACAACCTAAGGAGTACTTGGTTGTTAATTCGTTAGTAATTTAGAAACAGGGAAAAAGAACACTAACCAAGCAACCAATCCCCAAGACGATTCTGCTTATCCCTTCAGAGTGTGGAAGGGGTTTCCATTTTTCCCCACAAGTATCTCCCAAGAAGCCTCTGAGCACACTGACCACGTTCAGACTTGTCCGCCACTTTCTAAACATCAGCTACACAGAAACTCAGTTTCAAAAAAACCCCCAAACAGTTGTGAAGCCACCTCTTTTCTCTCAGAGGTGAAATATGAGTTCTCCCTCCGACACCTCCACGAAGTCTGGCACGTCCCAGAGCTGATGTCTCTTTCTGGACAAAAGCAAACCATAGGGTGAATGCTGAAATAAGAACCAGCAGAGAGAATGAATGTTGGCTTCCTATTTTGGTAATTATCAGGGGAGTAGAGGTGCAGGTTACCACCACAGTGCTTTTTGTGGAATCACACATCCTTCCCATGAGAGAAAAGACAGGGAGTCTAAGTTTTAAATACAAGTTTCAAAGACCTTTTAAAAAGGTTCCTCCTCCTGCATTTACAGGTAATGGGATTTATCACTTCTTAACCCATTTCCGAATAAGGCCATCTTTATGCAGACAGGCATAAAGAATATATAATAAATGTAAAAACATACATGGACACACAACCAACCACACAGAAGTAGTATTTGCGAGAACATTTACAATAAATGGCACTAACACCTTTATTAATATTAATTTTTCATTTGTGAAAAATGAATAGACTTTTTTTCCCTTGTATGCAGAGGAAAAGCAAACTAATGGCAAAAATCAAGATTAATTTCTTATTTCAATACTGTCTTTGTAGCCACAAAGATACAACAATTTTAACAGACAAGAAATACTGTTTATTGCAGACTTTAAGCTGATTCATGTGAAAAAGGCACTATGAAACTTAATCAAACTAGATGATTAAATTTGTCTAAATTAAGTGATATTATATATTATATATAATACATATATTATATATAAAATCACATAACCATGTGAAACAGAACCTTTTGTGACAAAAAATCATTGCGTCTCCAAAAATAACATTTTCTGGAAGGGATGTTTCTCTTTTCTCCCTTGTTTTGCCTTCAGGAATCCAATTTTCCAAAAGATTACATTTATAAAGGAAATTATAAATGCTTTTTGCATGAGGAAAAAATGATATCTGGGATCAACACACAGAGAAGTCTAGGTTATACACTGTTCTTTTTGATGGGTTAAGTTATAGACAAAAAAAATGCAATTATATTAAAAAAATGTACTGTGAGTTGTTGCATGGCTACAGCAGATCTCATCATCTCTTTGAGCTGGGCTGTGTTACTAGTTTCTAGTTACTCCTTCTTGTGCAATATTATATAGTTCATCACAGGTGAAATACAGATAAAATCAATGTACAGAATATTATTTTGCTATAAACATCATCATTAGTAATAAAACATCTTGGGAGTGATACAGGAAAGATTCAGTCTGTGTTGGGCTGCTGTTCATTCCCTAAACATTTCCTCTACATTTGCTGGAGTTGACAACTTAGGTAAACATCCTGCAGCCAAATGCCTGACAAGAAAGACTGAGCCAAAAAAGCCATAATTGCACACTACAGCAGGAGATGGGATTCAGAATCTTATTATTACTGAAGGGTTCAAATGCTTTTTTATTGCTGGCTCAGCTTCCCTCAGATGAATCACCAACAAAGACGTGCTCCAATTTATCTGTCATGTTAATTCCATAAAGCCAAGACTCATCTCTGGGTGTAAATGAATCATGTACCAATATTTCCACCTGTCAGGAATCTCCACTGCAATTCTCATCTGTTCATTTTTCATGATGAGGAGCCAGCAGCAGGTACTTCTGTGGAGACTATTTTCTTTATGTTGGCTAGTTAGGTTTAGAATACAACAAGACATTCCCCTTCACTGCTTCCTAAAGCAAAGCTGGATGGTTTAATGCTATGGACAATGGAATTAAAGAAAAGAGGAAACACATTTAGTGGCTGCTTCCTTCATCAAAGGACTCCACACCTGAATCTGTGGCAGCTGCACTGATTTTTTCTTGCCGTCTTCTCATAATTTCTTGCAGTTCTGAACTACCACTGTTAGCCTATAAATAGAAGAGAAGAGTTTACTTGTGGCTTTGACAAGTACTGAAATTCCTCTGCCAGCATTTTGTTAAGACAGTTGTTTGAACAAACTCACCTTGTAGCTCCAATAGAAAAGTATCCTTAAATATAGACGAGAAAAGAAAAAAAATCTGCAAACTATTAAAAGCATAAGCTTGTCTTTCAATACTGCTGAGCAATTTTAATTCCCACATGAGGCCCTGGAAGTGTTGGATATTTGAGGGGGTTCATAAAATATGGCTTCAGTAAACGCAGAGTTAAAGCTCAGTGAATTTGTTAGGATTCCACAATTAAAAATCTGGACAATAATATTTAGAAATTAAAAACCTGAAAATAAATCTTGGTGGGTTTAGATTTATGGAAACACAAAGGTCACACATGCACATGGGATTGCATAGGCAAGACCTAAGTGAAGACTCGGCCTCAGGCTCTCACACAATTCACCATGAGGCATTTGCAGCTCAGAAACACAGGTTTCAAATTTAGAGTACAGTCACAGGAATTGGACCATATTACGATATCAGCAACGGTGAAGCACTGTGAGGGCAAGGCTTTATTTCACCTTTTAAGAGTGAAAAGCAGGTCTGCTGAACCAGCTGCAAACACTGCTTTTTCAACATAAATGAAATTATTAGCAAGGCCAGGACACCTATTCATTAGAGCAGAACTTGCCAAAGTGTGCATGACTTGGAATAAAACTGGTGGATTATAAACCAAGAGCCACGTCTGCTACTGTACTATCTGGCCAAGACGGCACCTTCAAAACTTCAAAATCAGCTTCCAAAATAGTTTCTGAATAAGGAAGCAGAAAATGGTTTTGAAATTTATAAAACAAGTTCCAGGACTGTTAAAGGAAAAATCCTGCAGTTGATTCTGAACTCTGAAAATGCATCCTGTTAATTTCATGAAATTTAATATAGATGTGCCTCATTATATCCATTAAAATGGTGCCACAAAGAGTGAGAAGATTTCTAAATTAACTAAAGTGCTCCTCCTACTTAAAATACCACTGCTTCCCTCTCCCGGAGTGGAAGGGCAAAGCAGGGGTCCTAGAAGTGACTCTGAAAGGGAGAGAGCAGCTTTATTTTCTTAATTCTTCTTGTCCTTGCCCCTCTTGGTTTCAGATACAGAACAAGTGCAGCACCCATTACTGAAATCATGCATAAAAAACCATCAGCAGATACGCAACAATGTACTTTATCAGAGGTTATGTACAAATATTTTTACTGAGAATAACTGAGCAGCCCAAACTGAAAGAATTTGCCTTCCTGATAACATCAATGACAACATAACTGACAAGCTTGAAACGCATTATATTATACTATTATAGGGAGAGAAAGGTCTGTGCTACTTCCTTTGATGACATAATTCAGTAAACAACAGGCTAAAGCCATCAGGAATTGCACAGATTCTGAAATTCAACCTCAAACAACCAAGGCAGAACTTTTCAATTACCTTTCCCCCAACAAAAAAGCCCAATAACCTTGTTAGACCCTAAGTACCTGGTAATTAATTCTTGTAGGGCATTTATTGGACAAGTTTGGACTTTTGAGTTTCTTGCAGAGCGGGGCCTGACTGGGGCAAGCTGAGTAACAGCTCAGAGGGGGAAAAACCCCTCTGAGCCAGTGCATCTCTGCTTCTCAGACCAAATTCCACTGCAAAGCCACTTCCATCTTAGTACACTGAAATAAGATGGCTGACATGCAAAAAAAGTTGAAGAATACAAATATATCTTCACTAGGAAATGATGGATTGCTCTAGACTGTAATGACTTACATTCCTAAGAGTAAAGGTGAAATATTTCTCCCTTCCTTTAACAGGAAAATAGGGCTTGAAAAAGGGAATAAAGCAATTTTGACAGTGTTAGAAAATGATGCGCTCTGAGCCACACTGATCATGTAAAATATGCATCATCATAAGCCTGTCTTTAAAAATATGCCTAATAGTTAATGCTTAAAATCATTTAAGTGAGACAGTCTCAGCTTGAGAGGATAGAAAAGTATTTTAAAACTCTTCAAGATTTTCTTCTAAATAGGATGTGGAGAATATAACTTCTCAGTTGGGTTGATCTCACATCTAGATAATTTCTACACTTGCCACAGCAAGTTAAGGAAAACATAAAACAAGTAGGTGCATCTCAAATTCTACTGGTTTAAAATTGGCAAGAACTGTCCTTAGCACAGCTCTGGATACAAGCTTAAGGTGTTTAAGAGACAATACTTTAATTAAAGCAAACTGCTGCAGAGCAGTAAACAGAGATGCAATATTTGATCTTTGGCTCAGAAACTCCTTCAGTGCAGGTACCCCAGTGCTTGACCTGAAAGGCCAACAGCAGTGGGCTCACCCTACCAATTTCTCATGCCCTATAAATCAATTCTCCTTTACAAAGATAAACTCACTTATCACCACCAAAACTATCAGGAGTGTGTGTTTGTCCAAGCACCAGGCAAAGCAAGAAGCAAGAAAAGGGGCATTTGACTCTCCAGTTGTTTTCCCCAAAGTTCTTTTTGGCTGATTTTGTCTTCTTGCAGTCTGATTACACCACAGAATGTCTTAAAATTGAGTGCTATTTCTAATGTTTCTAGACCATATTAGAAGTGGGGAAGATCTCACTGGGTGTTTTGATGAATAGTATTCCAATGAATTAATAGCAAATAACTCAGATAAAAAGAACGTTTATCAATGTGATGAGAACTGAGGTGAAACCAGCTGCCTCACAGGAGGAGTTATCTAATCCTACAAGTTCAGAATTGGTGCCCCAGATTGGGTGAGTAAGAAGAGTTGTCCATACCTCCAAGGCAGATTTCTGTACCGTGATTTGGATGTAGACTCTGGACCCTTCTGGACAAACAGTCCTCAGCTCCTCTTTGTTGAGGGAGAACAGCTGAGCCCCTGTCAGCACACCGAGGCTGTTCACAGTCCTGGGGACACACCAGGGGAACAAACAGCAAATGAGCAAAACCACACAGGCCAAGGGAGTGAAACAGGTCATCTTCAGCCCACATTGCCTCAGGCAGAGCTGTGAAATTCAGAGCAAACTTTGTGCAGCAAGACTACTGAAGTCAATTGGGTATATAAATACACTTTCTGGTAGAGGCTAAAATATATATTAGCCTCTACATGTATATAGTATACACTATATATGTATACTATATACAGAATCTATCTATAGAAAATATAATATACATATAGATTCTGTAGATCTATAAACACATGTATATGTGTGTATGTGTATATGCCAATGTGTTTATAGATCTGCAGAATGTATATATATATTATATTAATAGATCTACAGAATCCATATATAATATATATTATATTATATATAATCTACCAATACATTTTATATATGTATTAGGTACATTTATACACATATATATACATACACACACACATATAGATACGTATATATGTGTTAATTTTATTTTTTCTTTTCCCTGAGAGTGCAGCTGACATCTCTTGATTTTCTGGAGGCTGCCTGATTTTAGAAGGTGTTCAGACCTCATCCTACTTCCTGAGAGGAAAACAATTTAGAGAAGTTTTGCTACACTTGCCCTGGAACTTACACAGAGTTGAATCCTTTGGACTGCAACCAGGCTTTCACATCCTCAGGAGAGGAGTCGTAGGTGATGTTCACCACCGGGATGTTTGGCCGTGGCACGTGGAATTTCCTCTGGGCAGCAGTCCGGCCGATGGTGAGCCGGTGAACAAGTTCATCCTGCACCTCCTCCATCTGGGATTTCCTGCCTAGGGAGAGAGAGAGAGAGAAATCTCCCAGTAGTTCTTCTCAAGGTTGCTTTATCAAAGCCAAGTAATTTTTTGTAATGAAGAATTTCTTCACTTTAAATGGCAAACTTTTTTTTTTCTTTAAAGATTCATTCATTAGATCTGATTGAATTATTACCCTCCTTTTTTTTTTTTTTTCCCCCAGGAAATGTTTCAATATTCCCAATCCTCTCTTTGCAAAACAAAGCAATAATAAACAAAGAAAAAAAAAAAACTCAGACAGAATTCAACTAAGACCCCAGATGAGCTGGGTGTCACAGAGGTGCAGTGTGACAGCACCCAAGCTGTAGAATAAAATGGCAATGGAGGGTTATTCAATAGTCATAATCTGTCTTTTTCTCAAACAGAATTGAAGATTTAAAAAAGAAAAAAAGAACACGATGAGGAAGGTTGCAAGATTGCCCACTCTGTGGGAAGGTGGTACTTTTCACAAACAGTTTTTCAGTTGAAAGTCCAACTTTTTGGTGCAAATCAACATAGGCAAAAAATTTAACAGCTGCTGACACATAGCAACTTACATCTAATGAGCTATTGTAGCAATCACATTTTTGACAAGGTTTTGAGAAATTTGAATTCACTCCAAGCCTGGAGTGGCTGCTAAGCTGAAACACTGTCACACTTTGCATTTAAAAAGGATTTTTTTAAAAAAAGGGGTAGCTGCTCTCACCAGGGACTCAAGAATTGAGCAAGATTTGTTTATTTATTCATTTTAAACAAAACTGTAAGAATTCATTATCCCCCAGAACCCATTTGTCTGAAACATTTAGTTCAGTTGCTGTTCATTAGCAGGCAACAAAGTGAAATGCTTTTCAGTCTTTTCAAAAAAATCAATTATAATGACAGTGAGCATTGTTTAAAATTACTATAAACACTCCTCTGGACAACCTCACAAAAATAGGTAGAATTCAATAAGGTGTAAATAACCCTTTGGACTCAGAGAAGATACTGATTTTGCACAGTTAAGCTCTCTGTGCCATAACATTGGAACAGCTATAAAAATCCTCTGACAAACAACTCAAATTATCACAAAAATTCTCAGGATTTCCTTGCCAAGATATTCTTAGTGATCTTTATTCAACCTTCTGACTTTGATACATAAACAGTAACTACACCACCCTCTCAATGCACTCAGATGGCAAAACCTCTTCCTTTTCTCCCATTACACTGATAGGAACAGATGAAAACAATACGACTTCAATATGAAAAAAACCCTGCAACAGAGAAACATTTTGTTTTCTCTACTTTCCTTCTATATTCTCTCAAAACCTCTCCAGGGATCAATATCTCTAGCCAGTTAAACAAATAAAAACAAGCTTTACATAGGCCTCCAGGATAATTTCTTTAATCACCACAGCAAAAAGAAGAAAAAACGTTGGTTGAACCATTTCCTTTTTTCTCTTACAAAATAGCCTCAGGTTGAAAGTGGAAAAGGTATCTCTAGTACAATATTTGAGGCATTCAGGCCCTCCTGTGTAGGGTTTTCTCCTCTCCCCCCACCCCGAGTGTGAATCAGAAACCCAATGACACGAGCTCAGTGATTTGTGCAAATCGGACCGGGGTTATGTGAGGAAAGCCTTTAGGCTGTGTTATCAAAGCTTATTTTCCCAAGCAGGAAGAGACACAGAACATTGCTATCTTCCTTCTGTTTACACAGATTTTGAAAGACTTACACTTAATCTAGACCAAGACTCTATCACAAGACAAGTATTTAGCTGTTAGATAAGAGATCCTTCCCGTTGTTAGATGTGCTATCAGAAATAAACAGGATGCCCTGGGTGTGGGGCAGGTTCTGCAGTGCTCTCTGCAGGGTTTAGGGGGGTGCTGGGCCAGCAGGTTTCCCATCACCTTTGCAGAGGCACGTGTTCTGTGAGGGTTTTGAGGTGCCTGAAGCTCATTAACCAGGCTTGAGTGAGAGCTCCAGGAGAGAACAGGATCTCCTGTGTGTTACCTCTATGGTAACTCTTCACACCTCACACACACCCTGCACCTGAACCCAGGATGATCTTCTCATTTTTCATCTGGAATGGATAGAGAAGGCCATGACGGATTCAAGGACACAGCCATGCCACAGCAAAGTCCTTCCACAGAAATAAAATTACCATTTTTGTGCATGTATGGGAAATTCACCCTCACATTCCACACCTTTTGTAACTGTTTGTTTGCCTGCTTTTATTTAAGTAACAAACTCTGTCTTTAGGAAGCAGCACCAAAGCCTGTTCCTCCAACCAGGCTGTTCTCCAGTTATAATTTTCCAGCCAGTTTGTTTTTCCATTGGGAAAAGTTCCCAGAGCTCTCCTGAGTTCAGAGCTTAGGCAGGGGCTTGTCCTCCACCAGGCAATGTCACCACAGACTCCACCAACAGGATTTTCCACACAAACACACTTCTCATCTATTGGGATGCAAAGAAGGACAAAGAAGCTCTTCTCCAGAAAGGATTATGCTCAGTGCCAGTTCCAGCCTTAGGTGGAAGCAGGATTTGCTGGTAATGCAGTGAGGCAGAGGATATGAAAAGCTGTCAACTCTTGAACTACAAAAAGATTATTATTTTTACAGCTATTACTTTAAAAGCTGTTGCAAATGCTTGCCTACATGTTTCAGTCATTTCTAAGCCAAGCAATCACATTGCTAAAGTGCATTTAGGACAGAAATTATTGACTAGACAAGCTTTTCTAACCCTACCTGCTTTTCAGTCAGTACAGCCTCAGCATGCCTCAACTGGCATATTTACAAAGTGGCCTTAATCAGAACTTCTCAAGACAGCCACGCACTGTTGGATGCACATTATCAAGTTTTTCCAGCTGTAGAGCTATGGAATATGTCCCTGTGTCCTCCTGGGACAAGGACACCAAATTCTGCTCCATGGCCTGCCAGTTGCTGCTGCTTTGCCCAAACCAGGGGGCCCTGACTGTAAAGTAACTCTACAGAGCTGTTACAGCATGGCTCCTGTGCATCAGCCAGACCGGCAAGCATTCTAGAAGCCCTGAATACGTGTTTCAGAACAGTGCAAATGATCTAGAAATAAATATGGATGATCATGAACTGAAGAGTGAAAACAGCACAACTGATTTTAAGTGATTCAGATTGTAACGTGGCAGTGAGCTCAGGTGGAAAATGTGCATTAGCCAGCATATCAGCATGGGCATTTCCAGTGTTAAAAACCACTGACTAGAGATCCCAGACATGGGAAATTTAGGTTGGATGTTAGAAAAAAGTTTTGTTACTGAAAGAGTGATAAAGTACTGGAATCATCTGCCCAGGGAGGTGGTGGAGTCACCATCCCTGGATGTGTTTAGAGAAAGACTGGATGTGGCACTCGGTGCCATGGTTTAGTTGAGGTGTTAGGGCTGGGTTGGACTCAATGATCTTAAAGGTCTCTTCCAACCTGGTGATTCTGTGATTTAGGATGGGACAAGTGTAAAGTGTTTTTCCCTAATTACCATTATGGTAATTATAGCGAGGATCAGAACACACACCCATAGCAAACCTCTATTTTAAACATAAGGTTACAACTAAATTTTTCCACGGCGATTCATCTGAAACGTAACTTTCAGGGACTTCAGAATTAAGCCAAACACACTCCCTAATGAGAGGAAATCTTTTTTTATCCCACTTCTTAGGGCAAACTTACGATCCACAGGGATTTGCTTCTGCCGTTGGGTGTCACGGGCCACGCTGCTGCCGCTGTCGCTGGAGGTGCTGCTCTGGCGGCTGACGGTGGCTGGAGCCTTGGGCACGGGGACAGGGATGGGAGCTGGGGCACTGGGAGGCAGGGGGACAGCCACAGGGACAGCCACGGGGACAGGAGCGGGGGTGGGCGGCGGCGAGGGCGTAGCAGGAACCGGCTCGGGTTGTTTCGCCACGTAGTCCGTCCTTTGTTTCTGCAGGATGCAGAGAGAGGCTCGGTCGGGAAACAAAATTTGACTTTGCACCTAGACAAACCCAAACTTTGGACCAAATAGTGTGGCTTATTCCACAAATGCATCTCACTTGCCAGATACAGTTCCAAAATTTGCCAAAAGTTGATCTGGCATCAATGTTTGGCATCAATTTCCTTCTCTGCCGGACTCAAGGCTCACTGAAAACCCTCTGAAACACGTTTCTTTCTTTCAGGCAGATGAATTCTATAAATTAGATTGTTTTTAAATTCCAAATTTCTATTAACTGGCACTTTTTAGCAGCTTTCAAAACTTTTGACTTGTTGAACTTTAGCAGTGTAAAAATGTATATTTTAGAGATGTGATTTTAAAAAACCCTGAGAAATGACACATCCTAAACTCCTAATGTCACTGAAGATAGGATAACACATTGTTTCTTGATCTGCAGTCAGCATTTAAGAGGTTCCTGCTCCTCCTATCCATTCAGCTTTTCAGCTATCGACATGATCACTACAAGCCATCTCAAGGCAATAATCTGATTAAAAAACAAGCCCCAGATTTCCCAATGCTTGGAACAGGGCTGTTATTTCTTTCTCCTCCACTTAATGCACTGTTTTAACAACATCTAAGTTATCTGGCTGCTAATAACTAACTAGCAGGTGTCTCAAGAACAACACTGGGAAGTAATTTCTTTTTTGCCTTTAGAATGGCACCAGTTGCAGAAGAACACCTGTATTTTCCCAGAGGAATCATAAAGACAAACAAATCCATAAGCCACCTAAGCTACCCCTTTCCTTCAAGTAGTTCAAACTCCATATCTCACTGTTTAACACTGTTCTCTCCCCACAATTTTGGACTAACATGGCTTGAAAGTTCAGTATTAAAGTTTGTTTGCTCAATAGGGACGCCTCATCTCGTAGTTATGAGAAGTCTGCTTACTTTGGTATGAAGAGAGATGAATGCATTCTCCAGATTCATTGCTCCTTCCTGAAATACCTTTCCCTATTTCCTTGGAGGCAGAGGGTTTTACAGTGGGTCAGGGAGGGAAATATTTGTAGGAGCCATATATTAGAATTTGAGCAGCAGATTACTGCCTTGACAACAATCAAACCTTCATCAAATGTCAGCAACTGCCTTTGTACAGGAATCCCCAGCTCAGTGAAGCCCAGCTGATGAACAAGTCATTTAGTAGTGAATTTAAACCAGCAGAAGATTTATCCCATTGGTTTCTCCAGCCAATCAATTAAGCCTTAGAAATTACTCTTACTTCCCTTGGTTGATTTTTTTACTTAAACCATAATAGTAAGTTACTAAATCAAACATATATCCCAGCAAAACGTCTCCCATTAAATATTTTTGTTTGTTCATTTGTTTTTATCACAACATTTAGTTGTTCAAAGGCATCCATCTTAACTGCTTTGTGCACTGTGGGAGATTAAAAAAAAAATCATGATTGACTTTTCTGTATTTTACTGCTGCAATGTTAAGAAAATAAATGCTTTTTAAATTGTCAAATGACAAGGAAAATGAATTGCATGATACAGAAGTGAACAAGCAGAATAAATATATGTATGAAACTTGCTCTTTGGTGCAAAGAGAGTGCCCAACTAGATGTAGAGCAAATATATAATAATTTATTATATATAGATGTACTGTGATAGACTCAAAATCTTGTCAATGAATTTTGAAACTTCATAGCTACTAAAATGTTCCAATGATAGTCACATCTTTTAATCTTGTTCACAGAGTCCAATTACTAGACTGTCATCCCCACAATGTAGCTTCTTCATGTGTGTTCTGACCTTTTTAAAAAAACACAAAGAAAAAGTTGAACTTTTTTATGATAGAGAAGATTAATTACAAACCAAGACATCCACCGCACATTGCCACAATCATAATCCAGAAAGAGAAAGCCAAAAACTACATGTAACTTTTAATGGATATTACTGGAGGAGCTGCAAAAACATGTACTGCAATCATGAGCCTCATCAAAACAACTTGCTGCAGTGAAAACACAAATTAATCTGGAAACGTCAGTCAAACTCTAAATTTACAAATGCAACCACATTAGAATACTGTTTGCATTTTTCTGAACAGTGCCCAAGAACCAATTATATATTTGAATCCCATTTAACATTTCTTTTTTAACACTTCCTTTTTTTTTAACTCCAGATCTTTTGAGGACATCCACACATTCATCCCATCACTTCTATTCATTCCTATAAAAAGAACCAAGCATGCACTATGGAATTTGGTGACTACACAGTCCAAAAGAGGAATTTTTGAGATTCAATATCAGAAGAGTAATTCAGTTACCTCTGAAAGCTCTCCCAGTAATTGCTGTGAGGAAAATGGAGTAAATCACATCAAATAGTATTGTTAGAAAGGTAAAAAGTAACTAACTGTCTCACACATCACTCCTGAAATTTCATACACATTAGCAATTTAAACTAAAGGAACATCAGTCTTAGTAATTACCTCTTACTCCCTAGGAAACTAACAGTGATTTATTCTAATATTCTTATTTCAAATAGGGAACAGAGTGCTGGCTACAAAACATACACATGTGATGCCATATTAGCAATCAACTCTTTTCAGAGCACCTCCCCAGACAGAAACTTAGAAACAGGTTTAATGGAAAACAAAACCCAAGGAAAAGACTGCCAAGGGATTGAAGATCACCAGGTGAATGCAAAGAACACTTGTAACGGTAGAAAAATAAGAGTTAAGTCACAGCAGGTATTAAAAAAGTGCTTAGTTTTTCTAACTGAAGAAATGTTGGCTAGCTCAGCAAATGAGATAAAGGTCACTGCTCTCAGATATGTACTCACAGAAGGGTTTGGGTTGGGAGGGACCTGATGGTTCCATTTAATTCCAACCTCCTCTGCCATGGCCAGGGCCACCTTCCACTAACCCAGATTGCTCAAACATCCATCCAAACTGTCCTTGAACATTTCCAGGGATGAGACATCCAAAGCTCCCCTGGGCAACCTGTTCCAGTGCCTCACCACCCTCACAGTAAAGAATTTCTTCCTAATATCCAATCTAAACCTGTCCTCTTTCACATGATCTGTTCTGTCACTGCATGCTCTTGTAAAAGTCCCTCTCCCCGGACAATCTGCTGACAAGCTACTCACTGATTTCCTCACAGCAAAAAGAACTATGAACAGTTCTGGGGTTTATTTTTCCTTCTTCCTCATATTTTTATTTTGTTTAAGAATTAACTTGCACTCCTCAATTCACATAAATTTGAAAAAATGCTTTAAATTTTCTGGAATGGAGATGATACACACGCACTTATTAAAAATCTGGATATATCATAATGCTTATTAGGACTAAATTTTGTTTACTTATTTCTTGCCAGAAAAAAAAAAATTCTTTGTCTTTACAGAAAAAAAAAATGAAGTCCCAAAGCTGTTTTCAACACAGTAGAGGCTGCATCTAGTGGAAAAACAAGATTCAGTATGATTCAATCTATTTTCAATGGAAGAAAAATAAAAAGTTTGAGTAAAAATGCTAATGGTACCAACCCTAATTCTTGATCAGTATAAAAGAATGGGAACAATATATTTTCAAATACATTCTGGCATCATAAAAAAGGGAGTATACATATTCAAACTATGGGAAAAAACAGAACGAAGAGGCATTGGAAACAACCAAAACCAGTGTTAGTGCTGGGAAATGTTCTCATTAGGGCAATGCAGACACAGAGCTTTCAGTTTCCTCTCTTTCTGGACATTTCAGTGCTACATTCCTGTTTGCACAGTGACACAAGCCCACCAAGAGGGCTGCAGAGCCTTCAGCCTCAGTTTTGTCAACAGCGCTGTGGTTTGGATCTCTTCCTGGGACTCCACTGAAGGGACAAGAGAGAACCAACCTCTCATCTTCAGCCAAAAGGGCCAATGAGGTACCCAAGACTGGAAGAGAAAATTTCAAGCATGGTCTCTTTCCAGAGTTTACTTTGGTGGGCTCAGCTATTATGCAAAGAGCTGCCTGCTAAAATACCATTAAAAACCACCGAAGCAGGTCTTTGCAGGGTATCCCACATTTGTGGTTTTACTGAATTTACAGGAAATTTAGATGGAATTTACTTATTCAAATTATTATTAGCTAGGATTAGTCCCCATTTATGGAAAAAAAAAAAAAAAAACAAAAACAAAGAAACAACCAAAAAACCAGAGAATATGGACAAACTGCACCTTATTAAACATTTTCTCTCTGCCTAAGGATTTTGTACACATCACTGATAACTGTCTCACCTCCAAAAGGGTGTCAGGAGATTAATTAACATGCCCATCAAGATACACAATTCTATCCTAATTATGTTCTTCAAATTTCATTTTCAAGAGCGTTACAACAAAGTTAATAAAGTGCACAGTAAATAGGGGATTATTTATGGATTATTTCATAGGTTCACCAGCAATACTTTCACAAATGAAGAAATCAGAGTGCTTGGGAAACTTTTTATGTTCATATATAACAGGATGGTGAAATTCCAGTGCTGGTTCACAATAAATAAACAGATTAAATGACCAACACCCCAGCAAACTCTGATAAACAATAATTAACAATAGTAGAAAATAGAAGAATTCAGCAAAATGCTCTCCTAAAGGTACAAGAGCACCAAACAAGCAAAAGTACTGTTTCCTGGAACAAATTCAACTGACCAGAAGACAAACAATATTAGAGCCTCTGACTCACAAAGATAATTAAATAACTGGGCTATTGCTGGCAATATCACATCAGTGCTTTTAAGTGAGTATTTGGGACCTGGATCCTGAGAGCAACTGAGTGAAAAATCAGGATTTAAAGTAATGTGTGGCCTTAGAAGTCACTAGGCGGGGAGAGAGAATGCAAAAACAAACAAAAAACTTGGCAACTCTGAGAATAATTGTGATAATGAGGTATCCATCTCTCAGTGGAGGGCTGTCTGTAGCATAGTCAAGTGAAAAAAATCCACTCTTCCAGTGGAATTCTTAATTCTTCCTGGAATTCTATGAACACCCTTTGGTGAGCAGTGCATTGAAGGTTATTAGCCTGTAAAGGAAGACACTGCCCTTGCATGTAACACTTATCTGCAGGTGGCCACAACAGCCAGATCACTTCGAAAGGAGCTTTTTGAAAGCTGAAGATGACTTGGGAGAGCAGCAAAAGCTGCACAGCAGCAGGCACTGAGCCTGCTCCTGCTCAGGATCTGGCAAAGGCACTGATAGGAACCACTTCTATTTCCTGCTCTACCCACAAGTTCTGCTGTCTGGCTTTGGGCAAGGCATTTATTCCTTCAAACCCTCAGTTCTCTCTGAAATAGCAGCAATGTCTCATAGTGCTGCTGTGAAAATAAATGGAGTTATGCAAACACTTCCCAAATGAACCATGTGTCCATCACAGACAAATGACAATGGTCAGGAGTGCTAAAATTATAACAATCACCACAAAGTTAAAAACAGCATTACTGACACTTCTTGGTAAAGACTTCATTTATCTTGTGCAATTCATTATGATCATAAATAATTTCACAGTATTTCAAGCTCACATTTGAATATGATCAAGCTGTAGAATAACCTGCCAGAGGGCAAAGTAGCAAACTTATCTTAAATGGTGCTCTCAGACCCTAATTTTCATAGGTCCAAGGAGAATGCTTTGTGGAAATGATTATTTTATTATATGCCTCTTTGTCATTATTTCAAACAGAAAACTTCAAACCCTGCAGTACACTACAGCAGAGTAGTGTGAGAACCTCCATCAAAACTGTGCTCAGCCTGCTCAGGAATCCAAATTCCAAACACACAAAATAACATGCACAGGAAGAAAAAAGCCAAGCCAGATCTTTAAATCGGGATTTAAAAACCACTTCAGATGCATGCTCCACTTCACAGACAGGGAAATCCACAATCAATGCAGAATGAGCCAAGATATTACAGGCAAACAATTTGGGAGAGGAAAGCTCAGAAAAGGTCTGATTCAAGCCCACCAAGATCAAGGCAGGTGTGCTACATTATTTGGCAAAACATTATGGCATTTCTTGGTTTTTAGTCATCAGTTGGAAGGTGCAGACACAATGAATGAATATTAAATTAGATGAAATTATTAAACTTCAAGCTTCAACAGGAGTTTGGTTTAAAAGTCTGATTTAGAGGCAAGCCTGGAATTTTTGCTTAATCCAAACTTGTTTGCCTAAACTTTCAAGATCATTAGAAAAAAAAAGGAAAGAAAGAAGTCTTAGAAATTATAACTTCCTCTTTCAGCAGCATATAACCCCCTTAAATTTTGTCTAAAAATACATATTACAAATTTATTCTGTACATCCTTACTTGGGTTGATTATTGTGCTGATGTAAGAATTTTTTTAAAGTAATTTACCCTCTAATTCTGTTCAACATGTAAAAGAAATAACAGCAACAAAAATATTAGTTCCACACCACTACATGAAAGAAAGAAAATTAAAATTAGGTCAGGATAATGGAGTGCTATTGATGCACAGACATGGTAATTGAAAAACACCTGCTTTGTGAATTCAAAAGCAAATATACCTCCTTTTTATGACTCCAAAATTATAATAATTTAATAAATTCAAGACTGGGATAGAGACACACAAAGGCAGAAAATAAAAGGAAGAGCTAGAGTTCACTCTTCTAGGAAAAACAAAGATGGCCCTACCTTAAATAATTCAAACTCCTTCTTTGGCATCAACAGCTATCAATTCACAAAGGACATTTGCAATTAAAATAAATGCATACACATCCATCAGGACTGAATTTACCACCTCTAAGCAAATAAGCAGGAGAAAAAAACAGAGGTGAAACATTTTGCTGTATCTCTATCAGCTGTACCCTCTGTGAAATACAGACATCACCTTCAGCCTCTAGAAGAAATGTACATTTTTTTGTGATGCATCAGTGGAAGATGCAGCTATTTCAGCCTTGCTGTGACTCTGTTCCTCCTCCACATGCACACACTGACACTTCCAAAGGAGGTTTTTTCCCCCAGGATGGACAGTACCTGGATGGTGCGGGTGTAGGCAGGTTCCGGCCATCCCTGGCCACCTTCCACGTTCCTCAGAGGGTCCAAAATGTTGTTTGGCACAAAGCCTGTGCTGCCACTTTTGTTCTGAACTTTCCACCACTGCTTTCTGTCGTCTAGAATCTGAAATAATTTGGTAAATTAATTACCTGTCTTTTCTGACTTTCCCCCCTGCCAGTGTTTAGGCTGTGAGTCATTTCAAAACCAAACCACCACTTTGCCAGGTTCTGTGTCTGCCAGCAGATCCTGCACAGGATCCTGTGTCCCTGAGAAACCCCTGCATCTTCCCTGATTCTCACCATCATTAATTCTACATGGTTCTACTGCACTTTTCAAAGTGGGGCTCTCAAGAAAGAATATATAAGTGTGTAATGAAGTTCTGTAAATTCCTCAGAAATGGGCTGGATCAGACAGTGGAACAAAAATCAAATATTTGCACAGAGATCCTGCCATCTCTCCAACCCACATGCTGTTGAGAAAAGGAATAAATAATTGCTAATAACCCAAGTAAAGGCAGCTCTGGGGGAGCACAAATTTGGAGATACAAAACTTCTTAGTAAACAGGGAATGGGAGCAAGAGGGCCAGGAGCAGTCAGAAGTCTGACTGCCTGCCCCACATTCTCATACTCAGCACTTTCTCTCTTTGTTGCTCCCTCCCTTCCAAATGTATCTCATTTTTATGGTGCCACATCCTCTTGGAAAGAACAGTCCCTCACTATGTACCCTATGTGTACACAGATAGTTATTTAAACACTACTTAATGTTTAAAAGCAACACCACAGAAGATGGAAGGAACACACAAATGTATTTCAAGCACAGATCTCTACAGCACCTTCCTAAGTCAGCAAAACTGGTGCAAAACCAATTAACTGAACTTTCCATACAAAGTAAAACACGTTGAAGCAAACATTAAGGAAAGCCACACTGCCCACAGGAAAGGTACCCTCAGCTTTGAGTAGCTGCAGAAATGTGTGTGTTGTCTTTGTAAATAAAATTACCTCCACAATCTCTTCTTTCAGGACAGAAAGCTCACTGTTGTTTCTTGCCACGAACTCGTACTTGCATTTGGCGTATTTCTTGCTCTGTGCTTTATTGTGTGCTTCATAGTTTCTGCAGAGCAAAGATCAGACTATTGTTCAGTGACACAGTCAAGCAACTACAAAAACAAAATGCCCTTTTCGAATGGCCTGCAAAACATTTTTTTAAAACAAAAAGCTCTCAATGATACTGCTGTAGAACTACCTATTCATAACACACTGATTTAAGTGCCAAAAAAAAAAAAAAGAGCACCAATAAAACAAAATAAAGAGGTGGCTGAAATACAGACTTCAAGAACTGCTAATCTTTATCAGCTTGCTACTTGCAAGATGTATGATAACAACCTAGATTAGCAGGTGCTATTGTTTCAAAATAAACATGTACTCTATATTTAGTTTGTTTTCCTACAGAAGGTTAAACAGTCATTTGCCATATAAACAAATGGCTATAATTAGGATATAATTGATGGCTTGGGCTTTGTATGAAATTGTATTTCTAGTTTCCATCACAGATTGTTTCAAATACATAACAGATGAATAATTTTTTGCCATCAATACTAATGGAGTTAAGCTCTATAAAATGTTCACCTATTGTAGATCAGTTTTCTTAATTGACCATAAGATGCCATCAACTTTAACAACTTCAAGTTACTTTATCAATTAAGAATGAGAAATAACTTCTTGCTAGCTAGCACAGGATTCATTGTACAAGGCATATCACAGTAAGCTCTGTATCTTTCTGTTTCCATGAGGAAAGACCTCTCCAGAATGCCTTTGGTTACAGAGCTACTACTTTCTTTGACATAACAAGTTTTCAGTTGAGAAGTCCCCAGCCCACTCCAAACAGGTGCACAAAACCCCCCAGTAACTTCATACACTTGCTGCCGTTACACCCAACAACATAAACCCACACTGGACTGTAAAGAAAGCAAACAAACAAAAAAAACCCCCACATGAATAAATACACAAATAAATAAATTCAAACAGCTAATTAAAACATGAAGCAATCCATGGCTTGAAATGCTGGGTACAAGGTCACAGCCTGGGGATATGAACACAGGTGGTTGCTGCTGTGTAACTCTGGGTTCCAGGGGTGCCTGAGCAATCCAGCAGCTCCCTGGCTATTGCATGGCTGTGGAGAACTGTCTCACTTGAAGAGCAGAACCAAGGAAGATCATAGGTAGATTGAAAGGAAGACAAAACACTAACAGTATTTAAGGAGAGAGTGAAAAGCAGGGATGACCCCCAGCCTGCAGGATAGCTGCAGGTTATGAGGCTGAACAATGTGAGTAATACCAATTTTTCCTGCTAACCCCTTAAAATTCATCTAATTTTGATTTTATTTCTTACTATCTCAGAGATATGACTCATGTAGCTCTGACAGTACTTTTACTTTTAGGCAGCCTTTCCAAAATCATTTTGATAACTGTGTCTTCCCATTTTGTCCACACCTAACTATCCTAATTCCTCCAAAAATATACATCAGGAAGAATTTTTTTAAAAATGTCTACATTTTAATTTTACTCAACTCAGCAACATGCCCAGAGCATGGATGCATGCTTCTGAAGAGACTCTAATTTTTCAAGCCCAGCCTATGATCCAGTTTACTCTGGGCACAAATATTCTGATCACTTCCCTCCATCCATCCTCCACCGTTGTTCTTACTGCCTATCAGATATACTATAATTTCTGGCCTCAGCTCTTCACTGTCCACTGCTCGAGAGCCTAGAGGGTTGCACAGACTTTCAGAGAGCTTTTTTTCTTCAAATGACAGTGAAAGCCAAACTACACAGCAAAAAACCTGCTACTTTGAAACAGCACAAAACTAGCTGAAAATTATTCAGTGCTCTTGTGGCATCAGAGTTCCTGAAATGCCTAATATCCACTGCAAGTCTAACATTCTGACACTTTATTTGCATCACCCAAGGGAAGCATGGCTTACATCAGTGGTGAGAAACAGGCACCACTGCAGCAGGTCTCATTCCACAGCTTTCCAAAGGCTAAATTCACCTTTCATGAACTGCTTCTTAGAAACACCCATTTCTCTTTACCTTCCACAAAGGAGGCTTGGATAATTCTTTCAGTTCCACACAGACACCCTGATATCATCAACAATTCAATGCAGTAAGACTCTTTCCCTAAAACTGAAGTGGAGGCAAAAGCCTGTGCATGGAATATTCTTACTCTGAAAGGACAAAACAGGTCTTACCACATTACAGGTAAGGGAAAGGAATTTAGAGCCCAGATCATCCAGATTTCAAGATGGCTTGTCCCGAGACAAGAATGCAACAGGCAATCAAGATTGAGAAAACAATTAAGAGATGACTAATCTGCTGCTGTTGCTATGAAGAATAAATCCAAAATCCAGGAAAATAATTGTGTCTTCAACCTGCACATCACAAGGGAATTGGCTTGCATGCAAATTGACAGCAGGATCTCTTAGCACATGGCTCAAAACCAGGGATTCTGAAAGGGTTTCCATCAAAAGAGTTATATTGAGGATGCTTTAACCAGCAAGTTGATCCCCAAAACTTAGCTTAAATATCTTCCATGGCTCGTAAGACAAAATACTTTTCATATAGTATATATGGAATATAGTTTGGTACAAGAGAGCGATTCCAATGCTTCTTTACTGATCTGCTCCCACAGTTTGTGCTGGTATAAATTCTCCCCAGAGACAGGGCCAAGGATCACTGTGTATCATCTTGTCAAGTTACTCAGTTTTAGGATAAAATGAAGGGGGTGAAAGAGGATGTGCAAAAAGACACTGTTTGCTATGCAAACATTTCAGAGAATTTTCTGTAACATTTGAAGCAGGATGGAAGAGACAAGGTGTCACTGTTCTGAAAGTGTGTATTTGTACACCAGCCCAGAAAACAAAAAGCAGGAGATGACGGAGCACTAAGTGAGCAGCTAAGAAAATCAAACAATCAATCAAAACAAGGACAGGTGAATCTCAGAGCAGATTTGTCATTCTTTGTAATTCTGAAAAGAGCAAAGAGTGTATTTGAACATGAAACAAATCAGAACCAAAATTTGAACCGAAGTGGGTGGATTCTGTGCTTCCAATTGGGTTGGAAATCCACCGTATCACTTTTGACAAAAGCAGCAATTTAAAATCATAGACAAACAGAGCATTTCATAGAAATCATACAAAAAGAGTCTTAATGATATGCTTTAGATAAGGAAAAGCAGAATACCCAGTGCTAAACAGAAACACTTCCCCAGTAGAGACAGTGACACTGATGCCTTAAGTTTCAGCTTTCATGTTTTTCAGATTTTGTGCTGCCCAAGGGTGCAGTTCTGAGCCTCATATTAGAGTGTTAGCA